>MNCI01010982.1:31732-64211 GCA_015680685.1 Gnetum montanum
AACGATTAGCGTTTGGTAGCCACAGTTGCATAGTTCAGGGTGTGTCTGGTAAGTGGGAACGGATGCTGACGCTAGTTAATTTAGACTTAGGACATTAGTTAGAGTTAGCTAGTTTCTCAACCCTTTCCCTCATAGCTTAGGCGATAAACTGAAAAATACCAAAAAAATCACATACCTCAGACTTGCTTAACCATACACTGTGACACATACAAGCAAGCCTGGGAAGACAAAGAATGATTAACCCCAAGTGTTTCTTGTGGCGTTAAGGCATTTAGTCTGCGGAGTTCGACCGGATCACGCATGCACGCTCATATTCGTATGGTTGAGTGTAGGGGTACCTCGCCATTCATCAGCCTCGATCTTATCTTTAGGAATAAGAGAGTGGTTTCTTGGCATACAAGCCAAGTGACTGACTCATCAAACTTATCTACAACTTGGTGTACAAGCCATGCCTAAATAGATTTAAGTATTGCTCAATGAATCTAGCAAATCTTTTCACATGCATGGCTACAATCAATGCATTCTTTAATAAGCTTTAAGAGTTCGGTGAGGATTCCTGCTGGAGTAGATGACACATCATAAAGTTCTTGCTAAGGCAGTTGCTTAGGCACCATGCGTTTGTTTGCGTACCAGGTAAGTTCTTGGAAGAAATTGATGCACTGGAAGGATAAGCATAACTTTTCTTCCCATGCTAGAGAATGTAGAATTGTAGACAAAAAATTTCTGGCAGTGTCATTGGCTAACAAAGGCCTTCGAATTAACATCAAATTATCCAAGACTTCGGTTAAGGCTAGATGCTACAAAATATTTCCTTCAAGACGAATCCATGGTAGGTTGTTGATGATGAAATCTATTCTTCCTACCATATTAATAAGGAAATATAATGTTGGATATTCTTTAGAAGGACTTAGTGAAGATTCTTGCAGGAACATTGTGGTTATTTATCGACACCATCTAACTTGTTCTTCAAGAATGTGTAATTATGGAAGCCTTTTTTAATGAATGAAGAGTTGTTTCTTATATATTTCAAGCTTTCAAACTTAGTGGAGTTGTTTCTTATAGATTTCAAGCTTTCAAACTTAGTGGAGTTGTTTCTTATAGATTTCAAGCTTCCAAACCTAGTGGTCAAGTTAGATCCATCCCCAAGGAATCCCAAAAATTATTTTTTAAACCTTTTTCCTAACGTAATGCATCAACACCCTCAAAAGTTTAATTTTAACAAAAACTTGTGTATATTATGCCCATTTTCAACATATGAATAGTCATTTCCAACATTTTTCACCTTTCAAACTCAATGATGAGGTTAGATTTATCATTTGGATACTCAATAATTCAATGATATCATAAATTATGCTTTATGAACTTTTTTGTAAACCTTAAGATCACTACGACATGTCATTAGTTACATTGTCAGAGTTAGTGTTCTCAAGAGAGGTAGAATGGTTGTTAAGAATTAGTTAATGTAGTAAATTAGTTAATCAGTTGATGAAACATAATAATCTTCAATGATCAAAAAGATATATATCAATTCATCTTGCAAACAAATCATGTGATAGAACAACATGGAAACTCAAAATATTATTTCAACAAGATGTATGATAGCCATGAATAGAAATGATCTAAAAGAGAATCCAAGAATGGGAATGAAAGTTGCAACATATAACATACTTGAAAGATTCCTAGTGAGTGAGAAGCAATGTCTATTATGTCCACCGTGGGCCTTGGACTCACATGAGTATTGATATCCATGTATTTTATCAAAGTTACAAGATTTGGATGCTAATGATTTATGCCTACAAGAAATATTTTCATGGAAATTTCTATACCAATTTCAACCAAACATGGAAAAGATGGGATACAAAGATATCAATAAGCAAAAAGGTTCTTATTGAAATTCTTCTTTTGAGCCATATAGATTAGCTTATTGTAGAAATCATAACATGGATGGTTGCATGAACTTTTATAAAGATGCCAAGTTTGAATTAGTACAAAGATTCAAATGGAGTTTAGGAAATATGATTTTTGAAATTTTAGAACTTCAAGTGATGGAAAGAAAAGAATAGTCAAGATTTTGGAGAAATCGCATTGCCTTGGCAATAATACTAAAAATCCAATTATCAAGAAGATGTGTATGTGTGATCAACACACATTTGATTGCCAAACCAACATGTTCAAATGTTAGACTATGTCAATGAGCATACTTGATTAAGAAAATAGAATAAATTTTGAAGAATAAGTTATTCCTAAGCTATACTAATCTAGTGCCAAATGTTCTTTGTGAAGACTTCAATGCAAAAGTTAAAAGTAATGTCTATTAATTCTTAAAATATGGATATGTAAAGGAATCCTTGAAAGATGAACCTAATTTGAAGAAGATATTTCCATCAATTCAATATACAATTCCATTGGCCAATGCATATTTTGATTATTTTGAATCTTCAAGAAATAAATTAGATTCCAGAATTAAGGGACAGATGATGCTGATGGATAGTTCTCATCATGAACCGTAATTCATCAATTACTCTACTATGAATAATGAGGATGGATCAACAACATTATTGATTGAGAACTTGTATTATATTTGGTATGATGTTCAATTCTTCCAAGTTACCAAGTTACTAGAGTTAATGTTTTAAGAAAAAGTTGAGAAGAGATGAAGCTTTGCCATCTCATACAAGACCATTTGTTCATATACCACTTGTAGCAAAATTATAATTACTTTCATCAATTCATAAGGTTGATCAAGATTAAGAAGTATCTTTCTTTTACTTGTATTAATAAATATTATTATTTTATTTATATTTTAATTAGATAAGTAAAATATCTAAGCTAATGGAACTTCAAAATAAAGGACTTCCTTGCCTTCATTGGGATAACTAGATTTGGGTTGCACTTTGTGTGACCCTAGTTAGAATTGACGATTGGTGGTTGGTAGATCTTTAATTAACCTCTTGTCATTATTTTAGGAAATGAGATAAGTATTAAGAAAGTAATATTTAACTTTCCATATATTTTTTCACATATATCTTGTTTGCAGAATAAGCAAGAAACAACTTCAAGTTCAAAAGAGAACATTGGAGTGTAACAAAAGCATTAGAGTTGAAGAAACATAGTGAACTTGGACTCGTTCAAGGATGAAGAAAACCTAAGGAGGGTAGATTATCATGTCCTCAGTCCCAAATGATGCTACCACATAATAAAGATGGTGTCTCTTCATGATAAGTGATTATTGTTATCATAAAAAGAACCCAAAAGGGAAGTTGTAATTAAGACCTAACAGGGTGCATTGTAATAATGGATGTGTCTCATGAGGTAACCTTTGGGGGTTTAACCTAAGGAATTTATACATAGGCTTAGAGGTTGTGCTAGCATGGAGTAGTAGAACTACTACAGGCAAGTCACAAGAGCCAGGTGAAGTGGGATAGGAAGTGGACTAGCCATTCTTTTTGGCTGATTATAAGCCTAAATTTGGTGGTAGTGCTGGATGGCCTCTACAGGGATAGATGCTAAAGGAAGAAAACCCTAAGGAACACTCTTAGAGCATGATTCAAGTACTCTATTCTATATCAATGAAGCATTCTTTTCTTTCTCTTTCCATACTTTTTCTATTATTTCCTTTATGCATAATGTCAAATGTTACATATATTTAATTTTTGGAATATTCTCTTCTTATGCATAATGTCTAATATAACATATATTTTATGTTTGACATGACATCTAAGAATGAGATGTCACATCCTCCTTTTTGAGAAGATGGTGATATCATCCATAATAAACTTACCTATTAAACCTTTAAAGGCTAAATCCATTACTCTTTGAAATGTAGCTCCAACAATTGAATCCAAATGTCATTCTTTGGTAAGTGAAATTTTCCCACTAGGTGATAAATGTTGTTTTATATTTGTCACCTTTATCTATCAATCTTTGATTATAGCCTGAAAAACCATCTAGGATTGTTTCGACAACTTTTTTTTCCATTCAATGTTACATTTTCCATCATCAAAGGTTCACTATATATGAATATTTGATTTGGCTCCCCTTTCCATGGTAGCCACATATGAGAATAATCCATTGATATGTAACCTAAGAAATTCTTACTCCAACTTCTACTCAACAAAAGACTATGTAAATCTTGTATATCTACTACTTGAGTAGTTACTCTACGTTTTATACAAGGTTCAGAAGTAATTTCTAATAGAACATTGGGTAGTTGATCCACAATATTCACTCTAATTTTTTCCACTTGAACAATCTTCTTATTGGATTACTCAAGAGTCAGACAAAGTTTTTTATATATGGACAATGGCATAATAGTAGAGGTAGCTTCAGAAATGGCCAAACAATTGTAAAGATATTTATCCTTTAATTTTATTGTCAAATGAAAATGAGGAGTTTTTTTGTTAGGAGTACAATCATAGGTAGCTTTTTTTGTCTTATTAATTTTAGATACATAGCTTAATTTTGACTCTCAAATTCTTTTCTTTTTCTTTCTTTTTCTACATTTAGTGAACTCTAAAGCCTTTCGTTGCTAATCCTCTATCTGTAACAATTGATATATACTAATATTGATCTTGACATGTTTAAGATCTTCAATCATATACTTCATCTTCATAAAAGCCTATTTTCTTCATCCATTTATTAAAAGATTAATTTTGAGTACTTTGCTATATTTGATCTTTTTTACTTTTATTTCTCTCTCTTCTACTTAGTTCAAAAACCTTTCTCTTGGCAGATGGATTAGAAATGACGTTTGGAGGCTTGGAAGTAGTTATCTTTCTTTCAATCATAGATTATATCCATTTTATTCATTGTTATTACACTCTTCATTTGTTGATAAGGAAGAGGTATCACTATATGCATTGTCAAAAGATTTACTCTCATAATGAACACTAGATAGCTCATTATTTGATTCAATATTAAGGAAGCTAACATAGCAAGATCATTTTTATCATCATCTTTTACTAACTTAGCAGCTTAATGCTTATATTTTCTATTTCTCTTTTGTTCCTTGATTTTAGCTTTCACCAAAGCTTTTTCTAATTTCACTATTTTGTTAAATAAGTCTTTCATTAATTGTCCTTTTTTAGATTCTTTACATTCTAACTCCTACTCTATCTTAATACAAGATGGTCCAAGTAATGCTTTATCTTGAGCAAAATCTTGTATATAAATCATCATTTTTTCTTATCTTTTTAAGTTGTGATAATCTCTTCATTATTCAAGTTCAATTGTTTTTCTAATTGTATAGCTTCACTAAAGTAGTCATTCAATGTTAGCAAGTTTGAAATTCTACTTAACCAGATTGAAATATTAGATTTCATAACCTTAAAATAAGTATCCCTAAGCATTTCCTCTAATGGTCTATATTGTCTTTGAAAAAGAGCACAAATTTGTTGAAAGTTAATAGTGAAATCTCTAAGTGACTCTTTGACTTCTTACTTAGTTTGGACTAGCCCATAGTATAGTTATTGTTGATCCGATTTATTACCAAACTAGGCTAAGAAAAGACTTTTCATGTCATCCCAATTTGTGATAATATTTCTTGGCAAGTTTAAACACCAAATCTAAGCCATATCCTTTAAATTTGATACAAACAACCTACAAGCTTGATCTTGGTGTTGAATTTTTGCATGAGCTAAAGCTAACTCAAATAAGTAAATGTATTCTTTAGCCAAGTAAGGTTTTCCAGGAATAAAAGGTTACAGAAAATATTTGTGAATTGCCTTAGTAATATCATTGTAATTTTAAAATCCTAATGGTGTAACTCCTTGGTAAGGATTTGACATCCTATTAGAATTCCTTTTGACCATTGAACTCTTAAACTTCTTTTGTCTTCTCTTATATTCTATATAATCCCTATAGTACATTACTTGTAATAAATAAAATTTCACAAAAATGTTTAAGCACAATTCTATCAATCTACTCCAAATTTCCCCTAGAGAGAAAATTCCACAAGAAAACTAGAAATAAATAGAGATTCAGTGAGTTTTAGAAAGAGAAATGAAAAGAAAGCATATTTGTTTGGGATCTCAAACATTTAAGCAAGATAAATTGACATGAGAAAACACTTCGTAATAAAGCTATTCCAATTTAATCTATTACAAACCATCTAAACCCTTTAAGATGAACAAGAAATTTCATAAAAGACACTTTTATTTACTACTAAAACACTTTGTAAACCACAAAGTACAAGCTTTAATTTGGCTAGTTAAATATTGGTCAAGAATTCCAAAAAATAGGACTTCCACAAAAATTTGATAATTTTAAGATTGCAATATTAAGACAACAAATTTTATACATAAAGAAGCTATTTTAGTCATCTCAAAGTATCAAAAATTTTCTACATTTCCTAAACTAAAACAGGCAATTTCTATAAAACATTACCATTAAATTTCTCAAGATGCTTTTTAAATAGAACACAAGCTCTTATTTGGAAAACCTTAATAGAAGTATAATATTATGCAAAAATAGAGCTATAACGGCAACCTAGAAAAATCCAAAAATTAAATGCCAAGCACTATACTATCTAAACCATTAGCTAAGTAACTAAAAAAATGGGAGGAAATGAACTCACAGGATTAAAAAAAAGTAGTTAAATTGACGTTTTTAGCAAGCCATGCTTTACAAGAAATATCCAACAATTGTTCAAATTTGTTTCTCCACAAAAGTCCCCCTGTAACTCTACCTTTCAAGCCCTTTTTATTATGGCTTGGGTAGTTACAATCATCATAAAATATTAATGTAAGCTAAAAATATCTAGCAAATTAATTCATAACCTCCATGAGAAGTTGTAACTTTTATAGGAAGTTATGAGAAATTTATGTCATAATTTGACAAGTGTCATGTCAAATGCAAAAATCAAAGAGATTTAGTTATGCTTCCATACAACCTTCATGGGAAATTTAACTTACAAAACAAGGGTCTATAAATCTCCCATTTCTAAATGGTAACCTTTCTACTTATGCATGTACTAATATTATTCAAAATTTATGCCCATAATAATAATATATATAGTCTTATGTTCTAACCCAAACTTTAATTTCTAAGATAATATGTGGTTATCTTCAGCCTACTATAGAAATGCAAGAACAAGGGTTCATTTTTTGCCACATGGTGTAGGCATGAGGGTTTGTAGCTTGTCGCGTTACACTCCTCTCATTCTCGAAGTAGACGATGTCGTACCTTCTCACGTTGGTGCTACTCCTACCTCCAACATCTTCAGATTCATGGTCACATTCATGTACATCATTTGTTCCCCTACATAGAGCTCAGCATTTGGGAAATATGTGTCACTGTCATTTGTTCATCATGTTTTTGATGCCATCAATGCCATCCTTCATGCACTCTTAGCATGAGTCTAAGTAGCAACATCGATGGGACATTTGAAAGTGGAGGTGATCTTTACAAGGTGGCCAACTCCATCGCCATCATTCTTAGGTCTTCAACTGAATTTTGCTAACTTTTGGAACATGAATTATATTTTTGTTTAATTTATTACAAAAATTTCAATGACTGTATTTCTTGTATTCTAAGTTTCTTTGTCAACTCTATTCTAGGAATGGCATATTGAGATGAATAAGAAATATTATTTGTAGTGTTTTCCTTATTTTAATATTTTTCCTTGATAATTTTTATGTGCCTCCTCTTTCTAGTCTAGTTTTTTTTTTTCATTTTTTGTGCAAAATTTTTTGTTACTTTATGTATCATTTCCAAAGTCTCTACTCACACAATGTATAACTTTACATGAATACTTAATAGTGAATTCTCATTTCTTGACAATTCTTGCTACTTTTACTTTTCATCCACAAGATTTAATCTTAGTTATTTTAACTTCTTTCTTTTTTCAAAATGACACATTTGTACACTGCTTTGAGCATTAACAAACTTTTGGACAGCTCATAAACTAATTTTTGCATTCATAATTTTCTAACCATTCAACCATATTATTGTTCTCCATCACATTTTCTAGAAATTTTCATCAACACTAAATCTTTAATTTACATATGAAAATGATACTTAATTTTTGTGTCAAAAATTCCACAGGCATGGAGTTTACCATTTGTAAATGAAACTAACTTTTACTTTAGACTAGACAATTAAAAAAATTTCTAATGAAGTTTGCTCCATCAAATGATCAAATGTGATAAAAATAATAAATCTATGTCTTGCAAAGGACTTGGATGTTATTGGTCTAATGATGTCATTTCCCCATCATTGAAACAACCACGTAATTTGATTAGTGTGTAACTCTATTGGTGCCACATGTATAAGACTATTGTGCTATTGGAAAGTATCATAGGTTTTTACCTTTTGCCTATAGTCATTTTTCATATAAGGCTAGTAGGATCCTAGACATCTAATCATAGCATTCATGGCTCTAGGTCTTACATGTTCCTATTTGCACATCTTGGCCATTGAATGGAACATGCTTGCATGATCAATTTGGTCAAGAGAAAAGACTAGGTTATAACTAGAACATGCTTTTGCCCAAAGGAATTAACCAAGTGGAGTACATATACTAAGGTAGCTTATCCTTTGATGTATGGGCATCTTCTACTAGGATCTTAGTTAAAAGATTGGAAGTTTGCTATATCTCAGCATTTTGCTTTCATAGAAGAATTATTGAGTTCCATACAATGAATGCCTCACGTTGATCATTCCATGGGTATGCTAGTAAGAGTAATTACTTCTCTCTCTATATATAATTCATATGCCAACCTAACATTGAGGGACCAAGATATTTATGATTCAAAGGTAGTTACAAGATTGCCTCCATTTTTGGGCAATATTTTTGGGTTGGGAATTTTATGGAAATTAATGGATGCTATTCACTATGGGGCCTCTAGACATTAGGGATTAAAATTCTCACAAGTTCTTTCTCAAATTGACATGCAAGGGATCCTTTTATTTCTAGGAATTATTTTATCAATTTAATGTTTGAAGTCCACTGGGATTCTTAGAGAAGTGCTAACTTATCTAAATTCAAGCGTCCCAAGTGTAGAGCTGATTACAAGCTTCATTGTCTTGCTTTCAACAATGATAGATAATGTGCTATTGGTGGCAGCCACAATGAGAATGTATGAAAAATCATTATTTCCCATGAATTTACAATTGTGACAACTGATAGCATATTGTGATGGCACTGGAGGCCTCATCCTTATGATAGCATCCACAACTAGTGTGGCGTTCATGGGGATGGAAAAAGTAGTTAATATTGAAAAATAGTCAATAGGTTTGTGTTTGTTGGTTATGAAGTAAGAATTGCTACATATGTGGAAATTCATAATTTCATTTACCCTTATAAATGCCTTTTCTATCTGATTGAGTTGAACCATGCTCACTGTTCATCTTTGTTATGATATCTTCCTTTTCAAGGAAGGTGGATTTTTGAATATTTATTTGTAGAGCTACTTTATAAGTAAAATTTATTTTAGAAATCAAGCATTTGGAGTTCTCTAATCATCATTCAGCTAGCTATCTACTTTAGATTTATAACCAAGTACTTTGGCACATTGTACTGACATTTCTGTAACTAAAATCTAAATCCACATTACATCTAATGTTAAAGCTACCTTTAGGATGGTGTATTATTATTATGCATTGGTAAGGTAGAAGCTAATACAATCCTTGAATAGATCCATGATGGTATATGTGGAGGTTGTATAGGACCTAGAGCTATGAGCTTAAAGATTAGACTCCTAGGATATTATTGGCCCTATATGGAAATAAACTATTTGTAGAAGGTTAAAACTTATGACATTTGTCAATGCCATCAACTGAGTTATTCACCACTCAAATCACATTGTTGTTCCAACAATAAGGACTCAATATAATTGGACCAATATCTAAATCCTCTATAACGTATAGCTTTATCATCACCGCAACCACGTATTTCAGAAAGTGGGTTGAAGCCATCCCTCTGAGAAAAATAATGTTACAACATGTTTGTAAATTCATATTAGATAATATAGTATTCCATTTTGACCTACATTTGACCATCATAACAGATAATGAACCATAGTTTAGTAGCCAAGAAATGCAAACCTTTTGTTACAATTAAACATTAATCATTCCTTTTCATCATCCTACTATTCGCAAGCTAATGGTGATGTTGAAGTGAGTAACAAGGTCATCATAAACCTTCTAAAGAAAATGCTAGGAAATGGCAAAACCAAGTGGCATGAACAACTGTTATATGCACTTTGGGCCTATAGGAAAACCTTTAGAACCACAACATGCACTATCTTGTATAGCTTGGTTTATGGATATGAAGTTGTTTTTCCTTTTAAATTAAAATTTTCATTCTTAAGGGTAACTCTATCTAACTTCATCAATGATAAGTAAAATAAGGAGCTACATGTCATGGACCTTGACTCAGTGGAGAAACAGTGAATACAAATGGTTGTCAACATTAAATGATACTAAGAGAAGAAAAAATAATAGCATCGTCACAATCCAAACAAGCAGAAAGTTAAAGAAGGAGACCTTGTACTTAGGGTTATTTGTGAAGATGTGAATAAATTCTTGGAAGATTGGGAAGGATCTTTCTTAATCACTAAAGCTTATGGGAAAGAAGAATTTAGACTAGTGGACATGAATAGAAGTGAATTGACTAATCTGGTTAACCATTTCTATCTCAAGTCTTATTATATCTAACATTAACCTATTTTCCTATAGCATTTGTTCAAGTTTTTTTGCAAGTTTGGAAAATGATTAACATTGATGACCCTACATTCTATCGATTATAACATATGGTAGCCTCTATTTTCTTGTTGTCACTTGTAATTTCATGTAACCTCTTATAATCACATATATTCTTTGACTTGATGTCTTGTTCTCTTTGAGTTGTGGTTGCAAGATAATCCTAGATTCATTGCAAGGACATGATTCATTATAGAGGTGAGTCACCATGTGATCTCAATATGTGAGGTTTGATTAGCTTGTTCAATCTTGTCAACAGTACTTACCTCACATCATCTCTGTTATTCCTCTTGATTCATAACCTTGTAAACA
Source organism: Gnetum montanum (assembly GCA_015680685.1). NCBI lineage: Eukaryota > Viridiplantae > Streptophyta > Gnetopsida > Gnetales > Gnetaceae > Gnetum > Gnetum montanum. The sequence continues at coordinate 42,746 of MNCI01010982.1, forward strand.
AATTGTAGCCTTCCTTACCTCTCTAATAATGAAAACCTTGTTTGACACTCATGAATCATGGCCATGTGAATCTCCTTTGACATGCTCTACCCACCAAGTTCACTGAACATAACACATATCATTCAGTGAGAAAACAAAAGTTCAGCCTTGACAACAAATCCTAATGAAGGATTCGCTTCCTCAAAACAAATGGAAGGAAAATGCCAAGAAAGTCAAGAGGCCAATATAGCCTAAAGCCAAGAAAATCAACAACTCTTGAAAAAAAGGAAAAGCCAAGTGGCCAAGAAAGTCTAAGAACAAAATGTTGGTTCCCCTAAACATCATTTAGCAAATAGCATTCTAAGCATGAAGCATGAAGACCTCTTTGATCAACAAAAATGTCATCACTATACTGTAGCCATGATGTCAACATTTAAAATTCTTTGTTAGCTCAATGTGATCATTTTTTGATAACCAATGTAGCCATTATCTCATCTAAAACTCTTAGCATTGTATTGTAATCTTATTTCACCATCGTGAGCACTTCTTAGTAAGATTCAACAACTACCAAATCAAGTGTGGAGAGGGATTGTTGGTGATGAAATTGTGACAATGTTTTGCATTTTTTATTGATGTCTCTTGGGTTACTCTTCAAAACATCAACAAAGAGGAACCAACGAAACAACTCAAGAAAATTCATGTTGTGCATAAGAAGCCTAGTAGCCAAATTTGCAATATAATTTTGGTGGAGGTTCAAAGATAGAAATAACTGCCTTGTTTTCGCATCAAAATCCTACCCTATGGCCTTAATTTGGTAATATTTGTGTTATTCTTTAATGTAAAAAATGAAATTTATAGCCTACATACTTTAAATTCCAGTTATGCCAACGTGTGGAGGCCAAAATGCTCTATACATTGCAAAATAATTGACTTTTTATCTCACATGCTGCACATCCTAGTCCCACATGTTGTGGTAATGTATGAGGTAGCATGTGGAATTTGGGTGTGGAACTGTAACCAACACCAACACAACAAATTCCAAGCTTATTTAAACCAAATATGACATTGTTTTGAGGACTTTTGGGCATATCATACTTTGGCAAAAAATAGTAGAGCATTGCAACAACTTTTTTGTAGCACTAATTCCTTGAGTGTAGAATAGAACTATAGCAACATTCATTATGTATATCAAATGGAAGACTAGTGCAGATCTTACGTAGTGCACACCTTGCTACCTACACTAGATCACAAGAGATACTTTTTATTCTTAGGCTTTTAGAGCCTTGATATATACCTTCGAAATCATCTATTTTGAACAATATTCTTTACAACATTAAATACAAATTTCTTAGTCTTTTGTAAATCATATTTCTTGCATATCTCTTTCATTTTGTGATGTGTATCTAAGTCTCAATTTGAAACATGTTTTTTAACACGTTGTAGTTTACTTTCATTTAAGCATTTGAAAATAGACTCCCTAATTTCTTAAGTAATCAAGAGGATCATTTAAGACACTCTAGATCCTTTCAAGGCTTGTGGATCTTGGGGCTAAACTATTTTGTGCTGAGATTTTCAATTCTCTAGAACCAAATTTTTTAGCTATTATAGGAACCCTTTCAAAATCTATACTAATGGCTTAGTGCACTAGTGTATTCCAAAGGAGAACCAAAAAATAATTATTTGAGATGCACATTAATGAAGCACTAAATAGTTTATGCATTGACTAGGCGATGTATATGGGGCCCGGTATACATAGCTGCGTCGACATAGCCCCATCGATGCATCTGTCCATGCGTCTACGTGGCCCCGTTTACATGGAGCCTATTCTAGCCTATAAATAAGTGTGCTTCTGCCACACTTAGGTATCTTTTTGGTAGTTGTAGTGAAGCTCTTGCAATTTTTTTTATGAGAGTTAGAATATTTTCCAAGTGCCTGCAATAGGTGTGAGAAAGGTGTCTAGCTCTTTATTCAAGCGCTGATGTACTTAAGCGCATTGGCATGAATGACAATAAAGACAAGCTTTCCAAGAATTCCTTGTAGCAATTGGATTTAGTCATTTAATGTATTTAATAGTTTAATATTTCTATGCTTTAATAATTCCTTAAGTTTTCATTATTATTACTTAAATCATCATCGCTCTTTTATAGTTTGCAGAAACCATAAGTACGACCATCTTGAATGTAAACCCAACACTTGGCAACCTAGTGATGCTTAACATTTGGTAACCTAGTAGTGGTTAGGGGATGCTCAGGATGTGCACGGAAGATGGGATTAGATACTTATGCTAGGAAGAGTTAAGATATAGAGTAGGATAATTATAGATTATGTAATATTCCATTCCTTACAGTCCATTTCAAGACTTAGATGTTAGAAGATAAAGTGAAAAAGCCATAAAAAATCATTTACCTCAGTCTCACTTAACCATCGTAATTAGAACATCACAAGTGAGGTTGGGAAGACAATGACCATTCTAACACATAGTTTTTCTGGTTGGGCTTTGGTGTATGTGAAGTGCTCACAGTCTATGGAATTCGAGCAAGTCGCATGTGAACACCCATGATTCGCATGGTTGGGCATAGGGGTACCTAGCCACTCATCATTGGCACCAGTGTCAAGGACAATTAGTCTTACATGCACCATCTAACCTTAGCAAAATTATCATTCATGTTGTTGGAATGGACCTAGGAAAGTAAAATCTACACACACTAGGTGGCCTAAGTAAAAAGTAAGGTACACCAATTAGTGAATTATCTAACATCCAACATGTCTTCTTCTCACAGGAGAGATGGATCCAACCCACTGGTGCCACAAGAATGTTGGGTGCTATACACGCATCTTGATGAATATGTTCCCAACTTCATCTTTATCTTACACTAGGATGAGCATCTGCGCTGGCAAGTCATGGAAGGCAACATCATATTACCACCTGACCAATTGGCTCTTGGAATGCTATTTCACAATCTTGCCAGACTAGGCATTCAAGACCGTGGTGTGGAGTATGTCATGGAGGACCATGACTACTGGGCCTATTGTCCCACTGAGGCCTAATGTGTATGAGACTAGCAATAGGTAGAATAGTATGAACACATGAAGGGGATATAGCTCAGTAACCCCTTATTCTTGCAAGGGCTGCATGATGATGGGGAACCTATCTTTCATGATTCCCATTTGGCCAAACTTCCTTTGGGGCATTAGATCATTTAGTCCATCATTTAAAACAAGCAATCAAGTGACTAGGACCACTAGGAGGATGGAGGGTCACGTAGGAGAGATCATGACACAAGCAAAGATGGGCATGAAGATCAAGGCCATCATTAGAGTAGAGGGGGAGATCGACGCCAGGGCAGTGATGATTCCCCTTCCTCTTCTCCATCCTCTCGATCTCCTCTACCTTCATCCAGTTCTGACTTCGATCGTGACCACGGTAGAAAGGAGTGAGGTGATGGTGGTCGTAAGGAACGAAGAGAACAACATGAGGGAGTGCGTGACCAATCACACGAGCCTCACCATCAAGAAAGGAGAGGTAGCAAAATTCATCATAGACATGATGGCTTTAAGCAGTACTATGACTTGGATGAACCATTTTTGGCTACTCAAAGCATGCTCCATATCACCGAGGTAGTTCAAATACCCAGTAGACATGTGAAAGATAGCTAGATCAAGCATGTTGATATGAACAACATACCCAGATTTGAAGGGAGATATAATTGTGATCCAAAGACTCATTTGCAAGCGTTTCATGATGCTTGCACCCTACAAAACATCGACAATGATTGGCAAAAACTTAAGCTAGTCCCTTGCACACTCATTCAAGAAGTAGAAAGCTAGTACTAATCTTTGGAACCAGAATCAATCAGGAGATGGAGTACGATGCTAGAGATCTCTAACAACAAGTATCAAACCTACTCTAGAGTGGCAAACCTGAGACATCAAATCCAAGGGTGGAAGCAAGGTAGTCATGAACCCTTGGATGCAGCCATGAGCAAATACTATTCACTATTACATCGATGCCCTTGTCATGGCTAATCTTAGCAGGCATAGCTTCGTCATATCATTGATGGGCTCTGCTTTGAAACTAGAAAGACCCTTGGCATGTACCCCCAAGCATGACTATCAGAACTAAGATCCCATTAATTATAGCACTTAATTGAGCAAGTGGCTAAAGAAGAAGGGGAACTTAGAAAGAAGGAGAGTGTAGAGGAGTTTAATTGGGATCCCTCCATAAAAAAGAAGGAGGTATGATTTTGTGAAGATAAGGAGGAATCACCACTAGATGCAGTGGTGAATCGAAAAACCTTGCCCCTATAGAAATTTGCCTCTAAAATATTGGCAAAGGTTGATAAGATGTGGGACTCTTTGGATGAAAAATTTCAAAGTGTTTTGAAAGTCGCAGAGGAGTCCAGAGAGCAAGGTAATGATCGTGATTGGCATAGGAAGGAGGAAGCTGAATGTACCTACCATAAAGGTAAGGGAAAAGTTATAGTAGAATAGGTTGTAGACTCTAATTCAGAGAAAGATGATGAATGTGACATATGCCAATTCGAACATCCTAAGGGGTGTTGTCCTATGGTGTCACATTTATAGGTGTCTGGGATGTATGCATTGAATCCTTGCTTGGAAAAAAAGAAAATACCCCAAAGGTTTCCTTACCCACAAGGCAACCCCAGGCAGTTACACCAGTAGCAAGGATATTATCCAAGTGGAGCGCCACCACAACCTTATGAATACTTTTAGTAATGGAAGCACCCTTAAGTGTGGCGAATACCACCTTCAAGGCAACAGTACCCTTACTGATAGCCAGATCCCTACGGGTACTATGTTCAGCAACTAGTCTCCCTATGGGACTCTTCTAGTCATGCAACCTTTCAGAATTATTACCATCCCCCAGAATATTTTTGACCATAGTCTCCATCACCTAGGCAGGAGTTCCCACATCTCTACTATCCTCCATCACTCCTATTGTTCCTACTCAGTAGCACCCCACTCAGCTACCACCTGCTCCACCTATGTAGGGGGAAATACCATCATAGCCACAGCAAAGTAATGCTATGAGGGTTGTGAACCTACAACTAGCTCCTTAGCTGAGTGGACCAAAAGTAAACACATGAAAATGCCCCTTTCTTCATCCCAATAACCTAAGCATACCCTCACACACACCTGTGGCTAGTGCCTCTTAACCTCAAATCGCCTCAACTGTTCCATCCTTCAAGTAGCCTTCAAACCAAACACCCTCCAATATACAAATAGTCATGCTCACACACGCCATGACTGATTGGATAAAGGCAAGTCATCTTCCCCAGAAATTGACTGATCCTAGAAGCCCCCTCATCTATCTTCAGGTGGTAGGAAATGAGCCATGTAAAGCTCTTCTAGATTTGATGTCAAGAGTCAACTTGATTTTAGATGACATGTACAAGACTTGGAACCTACCCCCATTAAAGAAGAGCAACATTTAGCTCTAGATGGTAAACCAATCCATTACTGTTCCCTTGGGATTGGTGGAAAACATTATGACCACTGTTTGTGGGTGGTCCTATCTACTGACTTCCTTGTTATCCATTTTGAGAATTGCAAGGGAAAATTTTCAATCATAATGGAAAGAGTATGGATGAGCATAGTGGATGCAAGATTGGGGCTCTGAGATCTTTCCCTTAAAATTTAAAAGAAAAATCCTTTTTGGAAAGATTGAGAAGAAGTGCATTCCATGCATCATATATAGTGACTTTGGGTGCAATTGTGTGCAGCAGCTGTGGTCCATTAAGTGAAAATCTATTCAAGCATGCAGTCAGTGTACCAAGGAATCACAAGTTCCACAATGCCTATACGCAGCAGCCACAAATCAAGAAGGCACCTAGTGGTTGACTGCTAATCCCATAGCAACACTTTGTGCATGGAATCATCTAAGGGGCTTGTATTTGCCTATGTAGAAAGCATGGATGATTTGGAAGAGGTCCATCAACAAGTGTCCACTATTGATGACTGTGATGATTGGGGAAAGTTGCAAATCCCTGAAAGGTTTAAATAAGATCCCTTAGACCTCAGACCTTTACTAGCCCACTTAGAATATGAATTTTTGTAGAATGGGAAACCAGTAATTATCAATGCCATCCTTACTCCTGAACATGAGAGGATGTTGTTAAATGTGGTGAACAAATGGGAAACTAATTTTGCATGGTCATATCTTGAATTAATAGGAGTTGATCCCAGGGTTTTCCAACATTAGATTTATGTTGACCCCTCCATGAAGCCAAGATGACAACCACAAAGGCAATTGAATCCCAAATTGAAGCAGGTTGTCAAAAATGAAATTAAGCAGTTGCTGAAAGCGGGGTTCATCTACTCCATTGCTAATAGCGAATGGGTCAGCCCACTCGTTATTGTGCCAAAGAAGGATGGAAAATGCAGGGTCTATATAGATTTCCAATTGTTCAACATGGCTACCTTCATAGATCACTTCCCACTTCCATTTGTGGACCAGGTGTTGGATACCATTACGGGGCATCATTATTATAGGTTTTTGGATGGTTATAGTGGCTATAACCAAATCCAAATTGCACTAGAAGACCAGGCCAATAGAACCTTCACAAGTCCCTAGGGGACTTTTGCATACAAAAAGATGCCCTTTGGCCTTTGTAATGCACCTACCACTTTCCAACGCCTTGTCATCAACATCTTCTAGCAGAAATTGGAAATGGGGTAGAAGTCTTCATAGATGACTTCTCTACCTATGGAGCCACGTTTGATCAAGCCTTGGACCGCGTTGAGAAAGTTCTGAAAAGATGTGTGGAAACTAATCTATGGCTCAACTGGCAGAAAAGTCACTTAATGGTCCAAGAGGGCATTGTGCTAGGGCACCATATTTCACAAACATGGATTAGCATGGACCCTAAAAAAATTAGGGTCATCCAAGAAATCACCAGACAACCAAGCACTATAAAAGATGTTCGGTCATTCCTTGACCACACTCGTTACTACTAGCGCTTCATCAAAAATTTCTCGAAGATCACCAAGCCATTGGTGTAACTCATGAAAAAAGATGCTCATTTCATCTAGACCAGGGAATGTGAATCTACATTCCAAACACTTAAACATAAACTCATAGAGAATTTAGTTCTATGGGCACCCTTCCACATCATGATGGATGCATCCAACTATGCATTGGGGGTTGTGCTTACATAGTGGGATGATCAGAAACACCCATACTATATTCACTGTGCAAGACGTAGCATTGTGGGTGCTCAGCTTAACTACACCACCCCCAAAAAAGAGTTGATGGTGATGGTGTTTGCCTTTGAAAAATTTCAATACTATGTACTCAGGTACAAGGTGTTCATGCATACTGACCATAGTGCCATCCAGTTCTTGATAAAAAAGCCAATGGTAAGCCCCTATATCATACAGTGGCTGGTGATTCTTTAGGAATTTGACCTCACTATGATAGACTGAAAGGGAACTGAGAATGTGGTCACTAACCACTTGTCTCAGTTATGCTGGGATAACGCAGAAGAGGAGGAGCCACTCTCTGACCAATTTCCAGATGAACTTCTCTTCGCAAGACTAGTCGGTATGCAGGTGCCTAAAGAATCACCTTGGTTTAGCCACATCCTTACCTTTCTTACAACTTAGGAATTGCCAAAGGAGTGGGACCATCGATAGAAACAATAGTTTCTTAATAAGGCCAAGCGCTTCATAGAAATCAATGGCCACCTTTATAAGGTATGTGCGGATGGCCTAGTTCGATGGTGTGTCCCTGACGATGATACATTGCGCATCCTCTAAGATGCTCATGAGGGCCCTTGTGGGGCCCACTATGCTGGATGATGCACGACCATTAAGATATTTCTTGTAGGATATTACTAGCCTACAATTTTTAGGGATGCACAATGGTTCACCCACTCCTATGAATGATGCCAGAGATATGGTGGGATGACTGCATGAATGGAGGAACCTCAATAGTGAATCCAACCACTAGAGCCCTTCAACATCTGGGGCATCAACTTCATGGGTCCCATTACATCTCTATCCAATGGGAAGGAGTACATCATTTTCACTGTGGACTACTATGCAAAGTGGGCAAAGGTAGCTACCATCATCGACTATTCCTCAAACATTGCTACATGATTTGTCCAACAAAAAATCTTAAACAGGTTTGGAGTGTCATGTGCACTCGTCTCAAACAATGGAATGCATTTCACAAGCACCACCTTTTGCAAACTCATACAACACTTGGGGGTTACCCATAAATTTACAACACCTTATCACCCACAAGCCAATGGGCATGCTGAAGTCACGAATAGGGAGATTACCAAAATCCTCACTCGAACCATTAGTAAATATAGGAGGGGCTAGAGCACCAAACTTAACGATGCCCTTTGGGCCTATTGCTCCACTTGGAAACTTCCTATAGGTTACTCTACCTATGAGTTAGTGTATGGTAAGCTACCAAAACTTCCAATCCAAGTAGAACTCTGAACACTATCTATAGCCTATGACTTGGATCTTGACCTACCACTAGCTATTGATGTGTAAATTTTGGACACGCGAACACCTATGAAAACTCATTTTAGGAGACTATAGCCTAGGGTGCCTCCTATATGGGTACGAAAACCTAGGAATAGTCTCAGCTAGAAAGGGCCTTGTGACAATAATAATAATAATAATGAAGTTTAACTATTTCAAAGTAATCTAGAATTAAAATGCTTATACAATTTAAACTACATCAGAAAAGGGCACATCGTTGGCAGTAGACGTAGTTACCAAATTTTAACAAGTAGATTGCACGTAAGCATAAACTTATACTTACTACTGTGCTGCAAATGTAGACAAGAAAACTGTACTTATAAGGGCAACGCAATGAAACAGAACAATGCAACAGGGACCATAGGGAGTTTCCCGATTAAAAATGGTTTACAAGTTGAAAATTGCAATATATTAGTATCTAAGGATTTGTGGATTTGAAAGCAGAAAAAAAAAGGAATGTTATTGCTTTGAATTATAAAACAATGAAAGTTTAAGCATTAAAAAAAAGGTTTAAAATTAATGCATAAATTGATATACGACACAATGTACCAGTAACATGTTTGGAAATGCTGAAAATATTAAATATCTGTAATTGAAAATGCCAAACGTTTTTGATATTGTTGTATGTCTCTGAGATGCAGGTGTGGTTGTAGTTATCCATCATGTTATTCATGATCACAGGTGTTTGCCGTTACCCCAACGTCCAGAGAGAAGGCCATCGTTTGCAGGTGCATTACTATTAGATGTGCGCTGCTTACAGCAACAAGAGGCAAACAGAAGAACAAAATTAAATAGCGGCTGCTGATGGACATACGCTGCTAGCCGTTACTGTTTCCCAAAGAAAGATTGGCCACCAGTCCCCCTCCTTGTTGCCAAATCCTGCCCCTCTTTATAGTGACCCTGCGGAAGAAACCCTAATCCTAAATCGCCAACTACCTTTCCCATGTCAACTGCAACGTGGTAAAACTGAAATAAGAAAATGAGAAAAAAAAATAAGCCTTATGTTTTTTGGTTTATGTCAAGATTTTTATTTTTTTTATTTTCATTTTTGATTTTTTGATTTTTTTGTGATATTAAACTTATTCAAACATGGCTCCAGGCAAGCATGGGAGGGTTGTCATCTAACACTTACCAATAATTATGGTGGTACTTTTCTTAATTATTTGATGCTTAAATTTAGTAATGCTCAGATTATAAATAAAATAAAGTACTAGTTACTGTTGGTCAAGGCCCTATGCCTAGCATGGGTGAGGTTGGCCTCAACACTTAGCCCCCAAACTTAGCTTNAGTAGAACTTTGAATACTATCTATAGCCTGCAACTTGGGTCTTGACCTACCACTAGCACAATGTGAATGACTTATCAACCTAAGTGTGCTAGATGAGAATTGATTGGTGGCCTTGCAATAAAAAACATTAGGATCTTAGGATTCAGATGGTAACATTTAGATGTGGAGATAAGGTATTCTACTAGAACCCCACACATGTATCACAACTGACCAAGTTTCAAACATTGTGGGAGGGATCTTACATTGTCTCTGAAACCTTCCCATCTAGGGCCTTGCTTATACACAAACCTGAGGATCCCTTGAGAACACAGTTGGTCAATAGGCAATAATTAAAACCTTTCCATGAGCTCCATCAAACTAGTGCTACCACCTTATTGTCATAGGGATAGCCTTGTTCCATTTTTTGAGTCTCCTCCTTCCATTCCAGTCATGGGGGAGACCATCCTCCATGCTAATCCATTCTACTAAGCTCCCCACTATTTTTTTTGAACTTTTTTTTTACACTTTTTTTTTTGTTTTTTAACATCGTTCTTAAGTTTGCCAATTCTTACTCAATTTTTCTTTCTTTAATTACTTTTCTATTTCTTTGTTGTTTATTTATGTTTGCATGTGTGTTTAATTTCCAATTGGTTGCTAATAAATTATTTTATTATCATCAGATGTATGATGTGGTTGGTTTTTGTTGTGATGGGTTGTGTGAAATGGTCGACTTAATTTATCTCACCATTTCTTGACTCCGAGGCCCACAGACTCCAATGTTGAGGCTATGCAAGGGCTACTAAGGCTACTGCCTGCTATGGGGAGGACCTACTTGCATATCCCTAGTCCCATTTGTTAGTCTCCCATCCTCTTGATTTTGTTTGTTGATTGTTTTCATGATACCCATCACTCAACCTCTTCTTGGTGGAGTTCTTTCTCACTAAATTCTCCTACTTTTGACTCCCTTTTTCACCCCACATACCTTCCTATTTTTCTCAGTCGAGTTTTTATCTCTCAAGCTCTTGAATTGCCCCAATTTGGTGTTTTAAATCAATTTTTTTGGGCTTTTCGTTGGCTGGTTAATGTTGGTCAATGCACACAACCCCCTACGTCGATGCAGCCCCATATACGCAGCCCCCTGCATATATGTGGCCACATATACACGGCCCTGTCGACGTAGCATCAAAACTCTATATATACCCTTGTTGTGTGTTACATTTTTGTTCATTTTGCAAATAAATTGGGGGGATATTTTTCATTTTTTCTACCTTGCCTCTTCTTCCAAGCACTTGCATTATCTACCGCATGTCCTAATCAACCTATCCTTCCATTATTTAGCAACCATAGGTATGCTCTCAATCGTTGGGGGGGGGGGGNTTAAAATTAATTAATTACTTACAATTACAATCAATAAAGATTTAACACCTCTTAAGGAAAGAAACAAAAATAATAGTTTAAACTCCAATTCATGCCTTATTTCTTTTTGGTTCTAACCCATCAAGTAATACGTCAAGAAATTTAATAAGATGCACGTGCCAACACCATAACTTAGTCAAACTAAGAAGGTGCATGAGGGCCATTTTGAGTAACTTGTACATAATTTAATTAGTGGTTATGTTTGATTGCAGATGGCACCAAAACTAAGGCATACAAGGGGAGAAGAACCATCACAACCAAGGGACAAGTGACCACAAATGGGAAGAGGACAAGGTATGTAGCACCTAGAGCATGTAGAGGACTCCCATGAAACTAGCCTCCTCTGTGAAGGGCTTGATGTGGAATCTATTTATCAAATTCTTGAAGAGGAGATCCTTAGCAAACAATCACAAGGGGATGAGACTTTGGTGATAGCACCACAGCTTGAGGTCACCTTGACCCAGGCATATCTTCATGCTATCAAGCCAAGGGAGGTGCAACAAATGGTCCTGCAAGAATTAAATTTTGGATCATTTCTTTAGAATGCACCAGAAGAGGTGAAGATCCAATTGCAAAACTTTCCTATGTGGCTAATCATCACATCCAGTGGTGAATAATATTTAGGAGAGACTTATCTCTTCTAGAAAAATCAGCAGCCAGGGTCCAGAGTAAGAATCAAGGGCATCTATGTCTCTTACTCTATGGAAGCGATTGCACAGGCCTTGGGGTTGCCTGAGACTAGAGTTGATGTGGTGGAGATCCCTAAGCAAGCAAATCTTGAGGTAAAAGGGGAGTGGATTAGGTGGTGCTATGGGGTAGATTGCAAAGAGTTTGACACTTTGACCACCGTGGAGAGGTTATATTCAAAAATTGCATCTTACCACTTAAACACAATGGTGAGACCCAGAAAAATCACTGCCTTCTTCCCTTGTGCATGTTCTACTCTACGAAAAAATTTCCCAATCACTATCTTGGTGATGTAGCAATAGGGATAGGAGATTGTGGCTAAAGTGATTGTTAACACAATTGCTATGGCTCTTAATGCACCGATGGCACTTGTACCGGATGTACATGGACTCAAAGATGTACAGGCATCTGCTAGGACTTCATGTAGCAGGATTGATGCAACCCAACATGAAGAACTATTGGACCAATTGGTGGGAACCAGACAACTACTTTTGGATGCCTTTGATCTTCCGGACAACATCACTGCAACTCAGTTGGAGCTGCTCTTGGCAAGGAGTAAGAGCCTCATCATGGAGGGGCAACTTGAAGTTTCTCAAGCTAATTACCAACGCTTGGCAACAGAAGTTGTCCAATTAAGGGCCCAACTTGTCGATACAGCTCTCCTCAAGCATGAACTCACCAAAGATGAAGCTTTTCAATAGCTTCAGGTCAAACTCCAAATAGTTTAGGATGAGCGAGAGTTGACGATCTTTAACAAGTCCTTGATAGACATTCATGCATATCATCTAAATGAGGACTTGAAAGAGGTTCTCCAGGAGAATGTTGGGATAACTATGAAAGTTCATCACCTACGCAATGTTGGTGATGAAAATAAACACATGAAAAAATTTATCCACCAATAATAGAGAGAGTTAGCTAAGGTGAACGCTAATTTGAGGAGGTTGACCACTGAAAATCAGAATCTATCTATGGAGGAGGTTCGTGCCTTGTGACAGAAATTAGCCATTGAAATCACCACTTGGAAAAGTGAAGTCCTTAAGTTTGAGAAAGTTAAAAATCATTATAGGGACCAAGTGGGATTATAGAAGGAAGTGAATGAGAAGCATATTCAAGTCACCAAGGCCAAATTGAACCAAGCGCTTCAGCAGCTTTGGGAAGAAGGCGAGGTGTGGAAACCCGTCTTTGATAGGTTGAACACCTACAACCGGGATGAAATCTACCACAAAGAACTATAGATTGAAGAAATGACAGAGTACATGAAGTTGGTCAACCTTCTCTATGCAAACTTGGCTATGCTAACACCTAGAAGAATGTGGTCTAACTTAGAAAAGAAAGTGGCCACCTCGTATTCTTTATACAAGGATGAGTCCCAAGTTCATAAAGCGACAAAACAAAAATTGGAAATAGCAAATGTGGAAATTGAGGTTCTCCACACATATTTTGAAGGGTTACGTAAGGTCACTGAGAACTTGGCTTGACGAATGAATGACTACTAGCAATTGCAGACATCAATCCGAGTGTTCGACATCAAACGAAAGCAGTTTGCTACTTGGTTTGTCAATATGAAAGAACTCTTCCTTGCACTTCCATTCCATTGGGAGGGTCTAGTCTTAGCACACATTGGTGAAGCTGTTTGGACAGTGAATGATCCAAGAAGCAAGGAAGAGAAAATGAGGGCTCTCTTGGAGGCTTTCTAGTTGCCTCCAAAAGTTGTAGTTGCTGTGGGGCAACCATCGTCCATACTACCACCGCCACATGCACTAGGGGCTAGTGAAGGTCCATCAGAACCATTTCCACTAGGGATGGTGCGATCTTCTTTAGCAATTTTTGCACCTTTCAGCATAGAAGAGAATCCAGGATCATCAGGGTGTCCAATTTTGTTTCTGAACACCACTATTTTTGTAATTTCTTCCACTCTATACACTTGGGCACTTGATGCAACAATGAAATTGGTGTTGTGTCATGTGTGTCAATTCATGTGTGTTGTAATAAGAAGTCCATACCTTCCAAATTGTAGAGGAACTCAAGCACGAGTTTTTACTTAGTTGTGGGGTATGATGAAGTGCTAAATAGTTGATGCATCGACTAGGCCATGTATGTGGGGCCCCATATACACGGCTGTGTCGATGTGGCCCCATCGACACATCCATCCATGCATCTATGTGGCCCCTTTTACATGGAGCTTGTTCTAGCCTATAAATAAGTGTGCATCCACCACACTTAGGTACCTTTTTGGCAATTGTAGCAAAGCTCTTGCAGTTTGTTTTTGCGAGAGTTAGAATATTTTCGAAGTGCCTACAGTAGGTGTGAGAAAGGTGTCTGTCTCTTTATTCGAGTGCTGATGTACCTAAGTCCATTGGCTTGAACGGCAATAAAAACGAGCTTTTCAAGCATTCCTTGTAGCAATTGGACTTTGTCATTTGATGCATTTAGTAGTTTAATAGTTCTATGCTTTAATAATTTCTTAAGTTTTCATTATTATTACCTAAATCGTCATTACTCTTTTATAGTTTGCAGAAACCATAAGTACGACCATCTTGAACGTAAACCCAACACTTGGCAACCTAGGGATGCTTAACGTCTGGTAACCCAGTAGTTGTTAGGGGATGCTCAGGATGTGCAGAGAAGATGGGATTGGATACTTATGCTAGGAAGAGTTAAGATATAGAGTAGGATAATTATAGATTACATAATATTCCATTCCTTACAATCCATTTCAAGACTTAGACATTAGAAGATAAAGTGAAAAAGCCATAAAAAATCATTTGCCTCAATCTCACTTAACCATCGCAATCAAGACATCACAAGTGCGGTTGGAAAATAAAGTGAAAAAGCCATAAAAAATCATTTGCTTCAGTCTCACTTAACCATTGCAATCAAGACATTACAAGTGAGGTTGGGAAGACAACGACCGTTCTAACACATGGTTTTGCTGGTTGGGGTTTGGTGTATGCGAAATGCTCATAGTCTACAGAATTCGACTGAGTTGTGTGTGAATGCCCATGATTCACATGGTTGGGCGTAGGGGTACCTAGTCGCTCATCACACATGAAGAACCATGCAAAGAGCACTAAATGAAAAGGAGAAAAGCCATAAAAATACTCATGCTTGGATATTTTTGGTCAATACACTTCCATGATGTACATGACTTGGTCAAATCGTACAAATAGTATCAACAAGATTAGGGGGATGGGGGAAGAGGGTATTGACACATTCTAAAGGAACGCAATAGTGGATATAGCCATTAGAGTCATTTGATTTATGCAGAATTGACTTCATAGGTCTTATCACCCCTTCTTCAAATGATCAAATCATACATTGTTGTTGGTGTAGATTATTGCACAAATTGGACTAAAGCAGCTGCAATTACTAATTGCATTCTAGCAACTATTGCTAAATTTTTTGAGTAGTATGTAGTAAATATGTTTAGCATGCCATAAGCGTTAATATCTCACAATGACATACACTTCCTAAGGCTATCTTTTATAAAGTTGATGCAACGCTTAAGGGTAGACCACAAGTTAACCACACCATATCACCCCTAAGCTAATGGACAAGCCAAAGACAAAGTATGAGATAACCTACATACTAACACAAAGAGTTAGTAAGTATATGCAAACTAGAGTACCAAACTTAGTGATGCTTTGTGAGCTTGCAAATCAACCTATAAATTTCCTATCAAGTGTTCTCCCTATGAGCTTATGTATGGACAATTGCCTAAATTACTTATATGAGCATTACACTCAATCCTCATTGTAACTTAGACTGGACCTTACATGAGGATAGAAGAGGTGATTAATGAACTTGAAGGACCACTGAAAGATATTTTGACATATACTCCCAACTCCCAAAGCAGAGGTCCACAGAAAGCTATTTTGAGTATTACTCCCAAGAAGGAGGTCCACCGAAAGAACATGGCCCTTAGTCCTAAACATTAAAAATAATACACATTTGCTGTCAAAATTACTCAGAATCTCCAACAGCGCCAATGAGATATCGAATTAATAGTTAACGTATTTAAACACGTCCTGTGGTGAGAAGAACATGGCCCTTAGTCCTAAACATTAAAAATAATACACATTTGCTGTCAAAATTACTCAGAATCTCCAACAGCGCCAATGAGATATCGAATTAATAGTTAACGTATTTAAACACGTCCTGTGGTGAGAAGAACATGGCCCTTAGTCCTAAACATTAAAAATAATACACATTTGCTGTCAAAATTACTCAGAATCTCCAACAGCGCCAATGAGATATCGAATTAATAGTTAACGTATTTAAACACGTCCTGTGGTGAGAAGAACATGGCCCTTAGTCCTAAACATTAAAAATAATACACATTTGCTGTCAAAATTACTCAGAATCTCCAACAGCGCCAATGAGATATCGAATTAATAGTTAACGTATTTAAACACGTCCTGTGGTGAGAAGAACATGGCCCTTAGTCCTAAACATTAAAAATAATACACATTTGCTGTCAAAATTACTCAGAATCTCCAACAGCGCCAATGAGATATCGAATTAATAGTTAACGTATTTAAACACGTCCTGTGGTGAGAAGAACATGGCCCTTAGTCCTAAACATTAAAAATAATACACATTTGCTGTCAAAATTACTCAGAATCTCCAACAGCGCCAATGAGATATCGAATTAATAGTTAACGTATTTAAACACGTCCTGTGGTGAGATGATGTACATGTGGAAATTGCGAGGCAGCAATATCCATTCACGTGATTTGCAATCCAAACGTATTTACAAATCAAAGGCATCATTTGCTTGCTAATCTCTGTCATAATCATTATGAATGAAAATGAAAAACTGCACCTTTAGCTTTTAGATGCATTGTTAATTGTGGTAGCACAGTGCCGTGGTATCAACCTCATTTCACTGTCTCAGTTGTTGTGTTTTCAGGGAAAACACTTTGGCACTTTATGTAAAGTTAGGCTTCCGAATGCAATTCCAGAGGACTGGATATTTTGACACCAGAATTTTACCTTTACTAAGCTCACTGCAATATAGTTAATCATTTTGTTCTTTAGATGCAGATCTTTCATCTGTAAATTTACGTTGGTCAGTGGCTGAAACGGGTACGGGTACATATCAGTATGTACAGAAAATTACCGGATAATCATTGGAAAGATAAAACTCATGACCACCAACAGGACTCTAATTATGCTTCTTTATTGGTTGTGTGCACAATCGAGATATAAATCAAGCTGCAGACTGAAATCATGTTGCTCTATCTATCTGCATAATGCAATATTCTTGAAAGAAAGCACATAACAAGCATCTCCAACATGGAAAGCAAGAAAAAACATAACAGACTAAACACAGACTTTGGATCATCCCAATCTTGATCAATCTCTTACTAGTAAACCATACCATCAACCCTGACCTTATCTACTACATCAACTAGGCTCACAGCTAAACCATTATTATTGACTAAAACCATGCCCAATGTCCATGACTCTGGACTCACACCTCTCAGATTCCATCTACTACATAACTAAGACTAAGAGTGAGATCGACCCCGTGAAATTTTGGGTTGGGCAAGCGTAGAGTAATCTTGTGCCCAAACAGATACAGACTCAAGATCAGAAAGTGAAACAGACTGCTCCTCCTACAGGGAAACAGATTGATCTTTGGACTGATCTTGGGAGAGGGAGACAGATTGATCTTGGAGGAGAGATATAGACTGGTCTTTGGAGAGTGAAATAGATTGATCTTTAAACAGAGAAACAGACTGATTTTTGGAGAGTGAAACAAACTGATCTTTAAACAGAGAAACAGACTGACCTTTGGACTGATCTTCAGACAGAGAAATGGACTGATTTTTAGTTTGATCCTTAGATAAGGAAACCGACTGATCTTTGGTTTGAACCTCAGAGAGAGAAACTGATTGATCCTTGGACTGATCTTCGGAGAGAGATACAGACTGCATTTTTGCATCGCCCTCCTCCTTCTCAGAAGCAGCAGCAGCAGGAGGTGGCTCTTCTGTCACAGTTTCATCCTTCACAACTTCCTCTGTCACAGTTTCTTTGATGGTCTTCTCAACAGTCTCAGTTTTAGTGTGAACCTGCAAAATCTCTAGAGAAAATGAGCTTAGTGTTTGCATTGAAATTCCGAACAAACTTGATGATGAAACAAGATCAACTAAGTTGCTAATGAAATTGAGTGAGAACACTACCTCAACAGTGGCCATGGCTGGCAACCAAATCAGGAATTAAGATGCAAAGATGTAGCCTGGGAAAAACTCAAAGATGGATCGGACTGGGATGATGATCAGGGAGCAGAGATCGCAAGATGCACAACAGAGATCCAGAGAGATATTTCTGTGAGATGGCATACCCAAGCGTTTCTATTTATACCAGTGTTTAAGTTGTCGTAGTCAAGTCGTAGTCGGCTAGTCGGCAAATAATCGGTCAAATAGTCAGTCAAAGATTCGGATTTAAATAATTAAAAATAATTATAAATATAGTTAAATATACAGAAATTCATGACCAATTAGTTGATTAAAATAGGTTGGGTTAAATAGTTGGTAACTATGTAACAAGTAACATGGCCAACAAAACCTTAAAGTGGCACATACACAAACTGCAAAACCTCCAAATAGGTAAATTTGATTGAGCAAATGCATATTAAATAATTTATTGAAAAAATTCAATAAATTGGTAGTTTAATTATTGTGCAAAAACTATTTAACAAAAACTATTTAGTTATATATTTATAATATATATATATCTATAAATTGGCCGAGAGAATCTTATTTGTTTACANTTTATGCTCTCACTCTCAAAAACAACAAATTTGGCCAAGGGTGAGAGCATACACTAATTGATGGAATTTTTTTTTCAGAAAACCCATCCTTAGGAAAAATAAGGTACAGAACTCTTGTTCTTCATCTAGAAGGCATGAAAATTTGGATTTTTAAATCTTGTTCTTCGTACAGAAGTCATGAAATTTTTACTCAAAAATTTTTTTTACTTGTAAACAAATAAGATTCTCTCGGCCAATTTATAGATATATATTATAAATATATAACTAAGCTAGTATACATATACACACGTACATATTTTTTTGTGTGTACTGGCTTTCCCTTTCCCTCATAATTAAATGTTCCTACAATCCTAGCCATGATTTCTAAAAATACCAGCTTATTCTCCAATAACGATTCCATAAATTACCAGCCTATTCTCCTGTAACGGTTCCATAAATTCCCAGCATATTCTCCTGTAACGGTTTCATAAATGTAAAACCATTCCAAGAAACCAATGGTTTCATAAACATTTTAGGAACCGTTACAAATCCATAATGGTTTTTCATTATGGAACCAATGGTTACAGTAAAATGTATATATTAAAATTTTCATAAATTTAGCCATGTTATTAACGTAAACTCCAACTCTGAAATCACATCATATTACAATGGAGAGCTACTTTTAAACCTTATATACAATGAAAGAAGAATGGAGCATGGTGCTTTATGAAATTCACTTAAATCTTAAAGAAAATAAAGGCAAAGAATTGAACTGTTCAATATTCAAGAATGTATTTGAAGTACAAAGTTGTAGTAATGAAATTTTATTTCATAAAAAGATTGCAACATTTCCAAATATCAACCTGAATACATCTATAATTTCTAATGACAAATAAAGCTTTAATATTTATCAAGTTCAATACAATAGTCAAATTATCTTTAAAACTTTTTCCAAAACAAATAAAAAGTATTCAAGGAGGATGAAATTTTAAGAATCTTGGAAATATAAACATTCATAACCAAATGAGGAAAACAAGAAACAAAAGAAAAATTCTAATAAACTCAACATGGCTACAAACTAAACATGGATAGTGATGAGACGCGGATTGCACAAGCCATGATATCGCGTACGCGATATCGTGGTCCGCCACCATATCTATAAATAAGAGGCGGCACTCCCCTCATTTAACATCATAGGCGTAAAGTAGCGAAGCTCTGGCGGATTGATCACCCCAGAGCTAGAATATTTTCCATGTGGCCGCAGTAGGAGTCCCCCAAGTGAACGGTTCTTTATTCGAGCAGCTTTGTACCTGAACGCAAGTTGTGTACAGTAATAAAGACGAGCTTTGTGGATAAACCTTGCAGTGCGGGGATAGGTTTAATTAATGTTATTTACTACTTTCCTAGTAATGCGACATGAGTATGACTTGGTTACGAGCGTTGACGAACGTGTATGGCTAGCCAAGGAATCCGCTACTCATCGCGATTAGTTTCTCTCACCCTTTTCTCCTAGAGCGTGGGACAAGTACGACTTGATTACGAGCATCTACGGATGTGTATGGCTAGTCAAGGAATCGGTTGCTTGTCACACTTATGTTAGTTAAGTGCCTCAGTATGACCACTTCAAGCATGTGTGTTACGTGTGGTAATCCCAGTAACGATTAGCATTTGGTAGCCACAGTTGCACAGTTCAGGGTGTGTACGGCAAGTGGGAATGGATGATGACGCTAGGACTTAGTGCTGTAGTTAGAGTTAGTTTAGTTTCTCAACCCTTCACCGTTTAGCATAGGAGATAAACCAAAAAATACCAAAAAATCATATACCTTAGACTTGCTTAACCATACACCGTGACACATATAAGCAAGCCTGGGAAGACAACGAATGATTAACCCCAAGTGTTCCTTGTGGCGATTAGGCATTTAGTCTGTAGAGTTCGACCGGATCGTGCATGCTACGCTCGTTTCGTATGGTTGAGTGTAGGGTTACCTCGCCACTCATCATTGGCACCGTTGCTAGGAACTAAGTGTTTTTATGCCAATTAGAACATTAGGGATATCACTCACATCGTTGTGAGCTTTAACGAACCTTCGGTTTAATCAGTTAATTAAGAACATAAATAACGGTAAACAACACACCATAAGAATGGCTTCTTCTCACAAAATCAACTCACCTAAGGATAACACAGAAGATGGTCAGCATCATACGCATAACCCAAATCAGCCAAGTCCTAAACAGTATAAGATAGTTTATACTCATCCCGATGAGTATATTTCCAACTTTACTTTTATATTCCACCAAGACAAACAACTGTGATGGAGAGATTTGCAAGGTAACATCCTGTTACCCCCAAATCGATCAATCTCTCGCATGATTTTCCGTGCCTTGGTACAGATTGGCATGCAAGATTATTATGTTGAATACGTTGCGGAAGATTATGACATGAGGGACTATCATCCCACAAATGCCCAACGTATTCAGGATGAAAGGCAGGAGAGCCAACATTCATTGTTGAAGGGCAAGGTCCCCCATGTCCTTAGTGAAATAGGAGACGAGGAACCCCTCACAATGGGTTTCTTAGAAAATAATGTTCCTTCTTCTCACAATGGTGAAGAGGTTAGGCATCAGGGCTTTCGATCAACTGTATATGCTATAGGCTCTGATCCCCCTGAGCACCAACTGTTCACGGTAGGAACAACCACTCACACTAAGGACAGACACTTAGATCGTTACAATGATTGGGGCCGAAGCAGCCAAAGAGAAGGTAAGAAACATCACCACGGTGATGGATCCCCTTCCTCTTCTCCTTCATCTCACCATTCACACTCTCCTTCCACATCTGGG
>MNCI01010982.1:67860-101147 GCA_015680685.1 Gnetum montanum
GAATTGCACAAGCCGCGATATTGCGTACACGATATCGCGGCCGACATGATATCGCATCCCCTACGATATCGTGTCCTTCCCTGTGATATCGCGTACGCGATATTGCGGTCCTCCACCATATCTATAAATAAGAGGTGGCACTCCCCTCATTTAACATCATAGGCGTAAAGTAGTGAAGCTTTGGCGGATTGATCATCCTAGAGATAGAATATTTTCCATGTGCCCACAATAGGAGTCCCCCAAGTGAACGGTTCTTTATTCGAGCAGCTTTGTACCTGAATACAAGTTGTGTACGGCAATAAAGACGAGCTTTGTGGATAAACCTTGCAGTGCATGGATAGGTTTAATTAATGTTATTTACTGCTTTCCTAGTAACGCGGCATGAGTACGACTTGGTTACGAGCATTGACGAACGTCTATGGCTAGCCAAGGAATCGGCTACTCATCATGATTATTTTCTCTCACCCTTTCCTCCTAGAGCGTGGGACAAGTACGACTTGATTACAAGCATCTACGGATGTGTACGGCTAGTTAAGGAATCGGTTTCTTGTCACACTTAGGTTAGTTAAGTGCCTCAGTACGACTGCTTCAAGTACGTGCGTTACGTGTGGTAATCCCAGTAACGAGTAGTGTTTGGTAGCCACAGTTGCACAGTTCAGGGTGTGTACGGAAAGTGGGAATGGATGCTGATGCTAGGACTTAGTGCTATAGTTAGAGTTAGTCTAGTTTCTTAACCCTTCACCATTTAGCATAGGAGATAAAACGAAAAATACCAAAAAAATCATATACCTCAGACTTGCTTAACCATACACCGTGACACATACAAGCAAGCCTGGGAAGACAACGAATGATTAACCCCAAGTGTTCTTTGTGGCATTTAGGCATTTAGTCTATAGAGTTCGACCGGATCGCGCATGCTACGCTCATTTCATATGGTTGAGTGTAGGGGTATCTCGCCACTCATCAGATACTTTTGAACATCCAAATATTTTACACTTCTACATAAAAGAAAGAGCTTGATATAAAAAGGATTAGTTGAAAATTTGAACTTACATCAATTATTCCAAAATAAACATTAATTTAAAAAAGAATTACTAGCAACCAATAACCATTATGTATGCAATAACTCTAAATTATTTTTATCATTTGTTTGTAAACTAAATTTCCTTTAAAATAAATCCAGAGCTCCTTAATATGTAAAATCCCCTTATCATTAATTTTTTACTTTCTAATACCTTGCATATGAAAGCTTAATGCATTAACATAATATTATATTCAATAGACCATATTGAAAGCTCCAAATTGACTCCCAATTAAATTGTAATGATTTTCATTTTAGATAAGTATTGAACAATTCTATTTAACCTATATCCAACCTTTTATTTAGACATGTACAAGAGTAATCATTGGTTGAAATTTCTATTATCCCTAATTGTTATCCTATGTTTAATTAAAGTTTATCAACCTTCATGAACATCTATAGTTGCTATCCATTTAGGATAAAATTAAATGTGACAATGATATGTAAAACAAAATCCAAATCTTATTAATTTTTAACTAGATTTTACTTAATATTGTCTTAAAGATTCTTGAGGAGAGAAAATAATTTGGGTAAGAGTAATAAATTCCAAAGGCTGAATCCATTTCTATGGATTTTGAATTGCCCAAACTAAAGGCTTCCTTACTTCTATTCTCATAGCTTCAATTCTATACTATTTCATCACTATACCAAGAACACTTGTAATTTTTTTAATGATATTTTCACAACTCATAGCATGTATATTTCTACTATCCAATAGATCTAGATGATCTACTAATGTAATAATAAAATTTTAGTTTTAATTTTAATTTCACTAAAGTAAAAGCTTTGTAATCAATATCAATGCTTACAATGATTATATCAATTGATTGATTATTCTTTTAGAGTAAAAGAAAGGTATCATAAACAAAATGATAGTTGAAAATTTGCTACATGAAAATAGGCAAAGCCACGACTTTCATATTATCTTAATTGCAAAAATATTTAAAAATGTAAGAAAAGGCCTCTATTGCAATGACAACAAGATAAGAAAAAAATAACTTTTCTAACAAAATCATTGGGAAACATCTATGGACCACACAAAATGTTGTATTTGATTGTACAAATAGATATAATCCTAGATGATAAATTATTGAACTATCAGTAATGTAGCAAGATATGATAGCAAGGTGTACTTCATTTTGATAAATTGATTGTTAAACATCCAATAATGTTATAATATAATAAGCATTGCCTAAATTTAGAATACACAAATCATTAAAAAATATTTTCCACATACATTTGTGGCATTTTAAAATTTATAAAATTGGTGCTCCAATTAAGACCCATTGGTATATTATTACTTCTCTAATATATTCTTTAGAAAATGGATAAGTCAAAAATTATCCTCCTCTAATTAGCAATATTGATTTTCAAGAAATAATATTCATTATTACTATAATCCTTCAATGACATGAAAACCCAAAGATATCCTATTCAATGTTAATGTTTTCTTTCATAAAATAAATATTCCTTAGACGGAAATGTTAGGACAAACAATGTAATAGTTAATCATATCTTGAAAACTAGAAAAAACATCACAAGTGAAATTTTGTAAAATAGTTAATGAAAACATAGAAGAGCATGGATGGTATTTTCAAGGGATACAATGCTTAAACATTTGGGATATCTCATTAGAGAAGATAAAAGTTATCCAAAGCATATTCATAAGTTGGTTTGACAATAGGTTCTAACAAAGTTATGGTTGAATATAGAAGGTAAGAAAAACATTTACTTGAAATGTATTAAAGGTAATTTATTAAACTTAAAAGCTCACTATTTTTTGCCTATACTCTTAATGAAATGTGACATCTCCATCTTAGACCGATGCAAATTACTAAAGAAGAATACACATGTAGGTTATGTGGTTAAGAAGATCTTAAGAATGAAGAACATGTTTTTCTTAGTTGCCCTCAAACTGAAGATTTGAGAGAAAATTGTAATATTATAGAAAAAGGTCTATATGACTTTTTATTATTATATCTAGTATTAGTTAACCACTTTATTGAGTCGATATTTATTTTTCATAATACAAATGTAATGTCTACCCAATAGATTCTTTGGGTCTTTAGACATAATAAAATCTTACTTTTAATTTCATAATATGAGCAAGTCCAATGAGTTGTGATGGGATGGCCCTTTTCTCCTATTGTAAATGATCTACCCATGGAAGATTTTGAAAGTAAATAATTAAAATTATATAGACTAAATTTTAAATGTTGAATTAGGTATGTGGATGACATTGAATGTACTGAATAACATGAGAATGATGAATTAGAAAAATATCTTGTATATTTAAATAATATAACATTCAATTTACCATTGAAACAAAGCATAACACCCTACAAAGCATAACTTTCCATCCTTAAGCCTCCAAAACAAAAAAGAAAGTAATACTATAAAAAATAAATTAATTGTTCGACTTTCACTAGGAGCATTTTTACTTGCAGTTGTAGCTAAAAGGCAACATCTTTGACAATCTAGTATTCAACTCCTAAAGAGATGTCATAGTTATGCTCTTGATCTTGGAAAGTAATTACATACTAAAGCTTTCAAATAGAGAAAAGAATAGGTGCTTGAAGATATTTCCAAATGCAAAGAAAGGAAGTAGACAAAGTAGATTGATCACCAAGAATGACTTCATTGATGCTTGGTTGAAAGTTGTTACAAATTCTAAATATCCATTTCCAAGCATGTTAAGCAACATGACACTAAAAAACCATGAGAAAATCAGTCTTTTCATCTACAAAGAGGACATTGAGGAGAAATATTTCTCATATGTTTAATACGACTACCAATAGGAAGACCTTGATCAATAAGACACCATAAAAAAAATACAAATTTTAGGAAATGTAGGAGCTCTCTTAATATCTTGCATTTTCCTCATCCAAAATTATGAAGCTAATTGCATTTTCTAGGCCTTATTGAATTTTTTATGAATAAAATATTTTTTTTATAATAATCTCCTAAGAAACTTTTAAATTAAAAGGAAAAAACAAATTTATCATCGTTCCAAAAAATATTTGAAAAAGCTTGATAAAAACTATTGTTAACTTTAAATAAATTCTCAAGATTAGAAATTACTTTTTCAAATTACTTTTTCTCTTTCTATTAGCTCTTTCAAGGCTAAAAATTTCAAGCCAAGTAATCCATCTATCATGCATATGTGAATAATAAGCTGTAGTGACACTAGATTTGCTCTAAGTGGTATATAATCTAAATGCATTAGTAGCCCAAGCTCTTTCATTAAAAGCAAGCCACCATGGGTTAATTTGCTTAAGCATATGTTATGAAACTATAATATGATTATAATTCCAATATTTACTAAGCTTGCACCATGTATTTGAAATTTGTTTAAGAATGGGAGAACTACGAATAAAAATGCTTTGAGAAAAAAAGAAGAAAGTGTGGAAAGTTATTAAAAGATCAACTATTATCATTCTTAGGTTTTCCTTGCACAAGTGTGTTTCTTAACAAAAGCATCCAAACATCATCTCCATTAATGCATTTTTCTACAAGAGAAATACCTTGGTTATAATAATTAATGTGGTTAAGTCCATCTTTTTTACTACTAGTGCACATATCCTATGTAATTCTAGAAAACCTTTTCTATGTTGCTTAGCAATTAAAGAAATTAGTCAATAATACAATCAATTCTATCATAAAAAGTTTTAGAAGAGACTCAAAAATTAACAAACATATCTTTCCTATATTGCTTAGCAAACCAAAGAAATTAGCGGATAATACAATCAATTCTATCATAAGAAGTTTTAGAAGAGACCCAAAAAGTAACAAACATATGTTTCCTAAATTTCTCAACAAACCAAAGAAATTAGTGGATAATACAATCAATTCTATTGTAACAAGTTTTAGAAGAGATCCAAAAAGTAACAAACATATTTTTCTTATATTGCTTAGCAAACCAAAAAAATTAGTAGATAATACAATCAATTCTATCATAAGAAGTTTTAGAAGCGATCCAAAAAGTACCAAACATAAGTTTCTTGAAGCATTTGGTTAATAATTAAAAATTTATTAATAAGGGCGAGCTTTCTTTTCTTTCTAGTAATCAAGTTTTTTTTTTGATTTTATCAACCATGTAATTCCACAAAATAGTAATATTAGGCTCAAAAGAAAAAGGCATTTCTAAAATTTTGAAAACAAAATCTTTTTTCAAGATTTTCCAAGGCTTAAAAGTAATTCACTCATCAATATTGTTATTACAATAAAAAAAAATTTTGTCAATTGATTCAAGAGTTAAATAACATGCAATAATCCTCTACTATATTTAAAATAATATTAAGATGTTGAAAAGAATTATTGATCATAACAAAAGAATCATCTACAAAATGTATGTTAAGAAATTGTGTACCTCGATCATTAGTTAAAATTTCATTAATGATATTCCTATGTAGATTATGTAAAAGAAAGTCTATAGAAATAATGAAAAGATAGAGAGTTAAAGAACAACCTTGACAAATTGAACATTAAAGAAAAAAGGAGGAACCTGGTCCAAAATTAGTGGCAAGTTGAGCGTTTGCTTCAATGAGTAAGATATAGACAAGATGAATAAAATAATCACCAAATTCCAATTTATAAAAATAAGAAATAATGACATTACATTCAATCCTGTCATAAGATTTGGCATAATCTAATTTAATAAAGCAATGTCTTAGTATCAAAATGCTACTACATTTTCTTCCTAGTTGAAATAATAATATCTACCTTTAAGAAAACTAGTTTGCTCAAGTTTGTTGATATCTTCGATAACTTTCTAAATTTGGCAAGTCATGCATTTAGCTAAAATATTATAGGTATTATTAAGAAGAGTAAGAGGCCTCCAATTACCAATATCTTGAAGATCTTTATTAGGAAGAAGACAAATCATACTTTCACTAATATTTTTACCAAAAGAAAGATTTTTAATGGCTTCTTGGAAAACATAAAAGAGATTTTCTCTAATGATTTCCAAATGTCTCTGAAAAAATTTAATTGAAAAACCATCAAAAATTAGATTTTTACCATCTACTAAACTAAAGGTTGTTGCTTTGATTCCTTCCTATGTAATATTTGCTTGAAGAATACTTTGATGCACTTCTATTATAAGATGAGGAATATGTACTTGGAAGGCTTTCTTGCTAAAACCTTTAGATGAAAAATTATTTTCTAAAAAACTATTAATAGTCTCAGGATTTTTAATAATGAAACCATTTATATAAAGTGATTCTAGTTTAGGTAATTGATCCTTTTCTTTTAGAAATTTAGAAATTTCTGTACAAGGTTCATCTTCAATTTTTAGCCAACCCATGTAACTTTTACTGAGAGTACTTTTAGCTTCAAAAGCATCCCAACATTATTTAACATAACAAACTTTAGCAAAGTATTTTTAGGTTTCAAGATCAAAGGGATTCTAATCTCAAAAAATTAACATTTATTTTACAAATTGTAAAAGATCTTCTTCAACTTGATGCTTATGCTTAGAAAATTTCTTTTCAAATTATCTAACATAATTTTTGACTCTACAAGTAGTTCATTACCACAAGTCAATCTAACCGATATCACAAATAAGCTTTTTTTTTTTTTTTTTTTTNGAAAAAGGTCATGCTTTTGAAAGGATAGAAAACTAATTCAAGAGAGAAAAATACTAACAGAAAAATGACCTAACAAAGTAGTATCTATATGCACTTCTACATTTTTTTAGGCTTCTAAAAGAAAACATTATATATGTAAAATATATCAAGTTGACAATAAATTCTATCATTTCCTCATTGATTATTACACCAAATATAATGCTTCTCATTTGAATGAGATGGAAATAAAGAGCTAATGTCAGAAAGAAAATATGTTTTTTCTAGAATTACAACAACCTTCTTTCTCTTGAGAAGACATATTAGGAGGAATATCAAGAAGTTTATCTAAATAACTTTCAACTATATGAAAATTACCTCCAATAATTCAAAAAAATTTAGGCAAAGATAGAAGATATTTTCAAAAATCTAATTGATATTTTGAATTATTAAGAACATAAGCATTACAAAGTCCAAAGTCATCTTTTTCACTATTATAAGTAATCCAAAGAATTCTTCAAAAGTTGTCAAAACCAAAATGCAAAACTTTTCCAATCTAATTTTTATTAATAAGAATAGCAACACCTCCTTTATTAACTTCATGAGCAGCAAAAAAATGAAATTTTCTAAAATGCATTTACCAACAAAAATTATATCATGCACTGAAATCTTAATTTCCTATAAGAAAAGAAAATATAAAGATAAATGCTTAGTTTTAAAGATATTCTTTGGCAATCTTTGCTTGAGACCTATCAGAAAGGCCCCCAACATTCCATGATAAAACCAACATAGAAATGTGGGGAAGGAGGTCCATTCTTGATTTTTTAAGCTCAACATTTCTCACAATTCATGTCACTAATAAGTGAAAAAGCATTATCCAATAAAAAACATTTAGAATAGTAGTAGAAATAGAGAGAGAATGAGATATCTTTAAGGTTATTAAATTATAAACATTATGTGTAGACCTCTTTTTTCTCTATTGCACTCGGTGAAACCATATGTATCAATATTTCTACTATAATTTCTTTTTTTCTAAACAAGAATTTTCTAGGAAAAACACTAATTACCAACCTTGAGTTCTAATTATATTTTTCTCTATCATAAATCAATCTCTAGAAAATAATATGTGAGTTGTATACCATTTAGTAATGTTTTTACTATGTCTTCAGGATTATGCCAATGCTGCTAACAATGTTGCTTTTAAAGCTTTAAAAAATAAGAGTAAGATTTTCTAATTCAATCTACAAAGGAATTTTGAAATAGGGATCGCAATTCAATTTTCTTTCTTGAGTAATAAAATTATTATGCTGATCTTTCAAAACTTTAAGATCCAATGATTTGTTAACCATTTTAGAATTAGCTAGTTCAAAAAGCAAAAATGATTTGTAAGAATAGTAGGCATGTAAAA
The DNA here is from genome assembly GCA_015680685.1 of Gnetum montanum. NCBI lineage: Eukaryota > Viridiplantae > Streptophyta > Gnetopsida > Gnetales > Gnetaceae > Gnetum > Gnetum montanum. The sequence continues at coordinate 75,914 of MNCI01010982.1, forward strand.
CATTAATTCCATAGCATTCAATGATAGCCTGAATCACTAGTGTAAATCCCTTATTTTGGCAAATAAATCCAATAATCTGCAAAACTATATATCATGAAGTGGTATCTTTTGATAGGAATTTATAAAAATCATCAAGTAAAATAAAATCAAAAGTTTCAGAATTCTTTAGTATTTTCCATCTTCAAATTATTTCTCACTAAAAAATTTTATGTTGCAATAACTCCATAAAAAATCTTCAATATTGAAAAACCACTAAGAAAATTTACTACACCTACTATAAATATCATCTACTCATCTATAAATTTTTGCAAGTGAAAAAGATTCAAATAAGACTATTATAACAATGCAATCAACTACAGTTATCAAATTAAAATGGTTAGCTTAAAAAGCTATCTAATCATCTGAAACAACCAAATAACTATTTCATCAATTTTTGAGATACATCTCATTTTAGAAGAATAAGTTGTGTCAATAGTACTGTGTACTTTAGAAGTGATGTTTTCTCTATTGTATAAATATTACTTTGTACTTGATGATTCTCACACAAACTTTTATTAAGTTGACGACAAGTTATCTAGTGTTTTTTTCATTCTCTCTAATATTTCTTTTTTTTTTAGCATTGATGTTTTCATTTTTGCTTTTTTGGAAATTTTAGTTTTCTATTTTTTAGAAAATGAAAAACATAGCTATTTAATAGAAAACTAGTACACATAGCTATTTAACTTACCATAACTTATACTCTCTTCTACCTATAACTTGGAAAATACAAAAGTTAAGAACTATTCTCTTATACTTTATTTTGGGCATTACTAATGTTCAGCACTATAAAATCAAAAGAGACTGTATTACTAGAGTTAAGTGCCAAAAAATCAAAAGAGACCATGCTATAAATGTGAGTTTGTTGTTCAGAGTAAAAAGAAGATAAATGTGAGTTTGTTGTTTAAAGTAAGAGAAGCTTTGTCTTGTGGATGTTTTCATTCATATTGAGGCTTTGTCCTATGGATGTTTTCCTTCACATTGAAGAGAAGCTTTGTGTTGTAGATGCTTCCCTTCACATTGAAGAGAATCTTTATCTTGTGGATGTTTCCCTTTACATTGAAGAGAAGCTTTGTCCTATGGATGTTTCCCTTCATATTGAAGGGAGGGTTGTGTGTTCTATTTTTTCTATAGATCCTTGGGAGTGTTATGTGTTCTATTTTTCTATAGATCCTTAAGTTCTATTATTTTCCAAAAAAATTTGCCATGAATTAGGGCACAAAGCTGATACTTTGCTTTTGTGGTTTTGCCATCCTAACAACTTTTCCATGTACTATCCTATTTTCTGAACAACTTCACCATCCAACAACTTTGACATGTACTATCTAGTTTTCCAAACAACATTGCCATAAATTAGTGCACAAAGTTGTTTCTATATTTTTCCCAACAACTTTACCACCAAATATCTAGTTTTCCAAACAACTTTGCCATGAATTGCTACCCAAAGTTGTTTTGCCATGAATCAACATCCAAAGTTGTTTTTGTCAATTTTCAACAAGTTTGCCATGTACTATCCACAAAGTTTGTGATGGGCATTCTATATGCATATTTAACATATTACAAGAAAACATAAAACGTAGTAATATGTTTTGTTTTTCATCTAAAAATATGAATAATAATCAATCATATAGTCACCCATAACAGTAACAGGTAATAATTAGCCAGAAAAACTATCTTGATCAAATGGCCTCTAACGTTCAAATTTTTCTCATGAAAAATACCAACACTTTATTAACATGTTACTTTTTTGCTTTTTAAAAATTTCAAAAATTTGTAAAATATTGATAGCAAGAAAATTACTCAAAATTTATAAAATAATGGTAGCAAAAGTATGCTATTGGTGTGTCCTTTGATGCCTCCAACTTCAATATATTATTATCCATTTTCTTTCTTTCCTTCTTAAGATGTAGTGATATATATACTTGATCTCAAATTCAACTTCAACATATCATTCCTTTTCTTTCTTTCTTTCTTGATATTTCTTTGTTTCTTCACATGCACCAATGCATAGACCTGATTTTCGATATATAGATTTAAGAATTTTGAAACCATCTAAATCAATGTCACTATATTTTTAAAATTCAAGAATTTTGATTTTACAATGATTCAAGGATTATTTGTTTTCACTATACTTATCATTCTAAAACCATCTAAATATTTGTTTTCCCAAAATCTATTCAAAATATTATTATAATCCCCACATGAATAACACAAAAAAGTAGTGTAGTCACCATAGAAAATAACAAAAAAAAAAGAATTGCAATAACTACATAATTAACATAGAAAAAATAGTGAAATCATCATAGAAGTACAATGAACAAGGATTGCAATTACCAAATGAATAACACAAAAAGGAATTACAATCATCACATGAATAACATAGAAAAAATTGTGTAATCACCAAAGAAGTACAATGAATATGTTTCATGCTTTTCATTTTACATTCATTAATGCATGAGTCTCCTTGTTGAAATTTTAAAGGGAATAGTTGTTTATCTACCAAGTTATTTTGAAACTATTATTTACCTATTAAAGTTATTTNGCCAAGTTATTTTGAAACTATTATTTACCTATTAAAGTTATTTAATTTACCTATACTATTAAACATCACGTTTTACAAAACATCATATTGCCCTTCTAGTTGAGACTTTTCCTGAGTTTCCATACCCATATGAAAGGTTTCCTAGGCAATAGTCTCTTGAAACAAGTTTTGTGGGTGTTGATGTGTCAAAACTTTATGCATCAACACCCTTTTTGATGCTAGAAGGAGGGATTGTTTTGTTTCTTGTGCCTACTTCTATTTTTATTGACATTTATGTTAGGAAGAGGTATTGTGTTTTGAGATACTTTGAGTGTTTTTGATACTTGGGAGCATAACAGAAGCATTGGAGTTGGAAAAAGATAGTGAACTTTGACTAATTTGAGGATGAAAAAAACTTAAGTGGGGTAGATTGTCATGTTCACATTCCCAAATGATGTTGCTGCATAATGAAGATGGTGTCTCTTCATAATAAGTGATTATTATTATCATAACAAGACCCAAAAGGGACGTTGTAATTGAGACCTAAAAGGGTGCATTGTGATAACAGATGTGTTTCGTGAGCTAACCTTTGGAGGTTTAACCTAAGGCATCTATACCTAGCTTAGAGGTTGTGTGAGCATGGAGTAGTAGAGCTAGTACAAGCAAGTCACAAGAGTTAGGTGAAGTGGGATAGGAAGTGGATTAGCTATGCCTTCTAGCCGATTGTAAGCCTAACATTGGTGGTAGTGGTGGATTTCCTCTAAGGGGATAGATGCTAAAGGAAGAAAATCCCAAGGAACACTCTTAGAGCATGATCCAGATACTCTATTTTATATCAATGAAGCATTCTTTTTTTTCACTTTCTACACTTTTTCTATTATTTCTTTTATGCATAATGTCAAATTTTACATATATTTGATGTTTGGTATATTTTCTTCTTAGGCATAATGTCTAATATAACATATATTTGACATTTGGCATGACATTTGAGAACAAGATGTCAATCTTTCTTTTCTAAAAGATGGTGATATCATCCAAATAAACCATAACAAACTCACCTATTAAACCTTTAAAGGCTAAATCCATTACTCTTTTAAATGTAGCTCCAACATTTGATAATCCAAATGACATTCTTTGGTAAGTGAAATTTCCTCACTTGGTGATAAATTTTGTTTTATATCTATCACCTTTATCTACCAATATTTGATTATAGCCTAGAAAATCATCTAGGAAAGGATATACTTAACAACTTGAAACTTTGATCAACATTTCATCAATTCTAGGAAGTGGATATTTATCTTTTTTAGAGGCTTTATTCAAATTTCTAAAATCGACAAAAAGTCTAATATCACCATTGTTTTTCCTTACTAGAATAAGGTTAACAAGCCATGTCAAATATTAGATTGGATATATGATTTGAGATTGCAATAACTTCTTAATCTCAACATCCATGGATGATGGATTGAATTTTTTTTCTTTTATTTAACTATCTTAAAACCATTTACCAAAGGAATTTTATGGGTCATCACATATGGTTTAAAAGCCTCATGATCCCCATAAGACCAAGCAAAATTTTCCAAATTATTTTTCAGAAGTAATAATACATTTTGTGTGAAGACTGAATCCTTTTCCTTTGTGATATTTAACATCTTTCATATCTCAGTAGATCCAAGATTCATTGCTTTATAAGTTTGATAATGTAAATTCTATATATCTTTCCCGATAAGCAAATTTTGGCTAAACTCATGTTCGTACTCAATCACTTTTTTGGGAATGGAATTTGTCTTGGACCTTGATGTTGTTTCAGGTATGATTTGACTTTCAAATTCTTACTTATTTCTTAGGAATATAAACAATTTATCATCATCTTCAAATACTTGTAAATGCTTTATGTTATTTAGCATTGATGGCTGATGTTCATTCTCAACTGCTACCCCTTCGCACCTTTTTATCCTTTTTGCATCTAATGTTAAAGCTACCTTTGGTAAATCATTTACTATATAATTATCTTCTCTACCTATATGTTCTATTTTATAGTGATGCAATTGATTTAGCATTCTATGAATAGGTTGTTTATAACATCACAAGAATGAGATTTTTACTACATAATTATCTTTAATCTTAATTTACAAACTAGTCTTGAATGTCCTTTTATAATGGTTACCTTGATTCCTTTTTCCAGTGCTATTTTAATTCCAATACTCAAAGCTTCATATTTAACCTTGTTGTTAGTACAAGGGAAAGATATATGAATTGCCCTTAAAAGTTTTGGGGAATCATATTTTACTAGAACTACTCGAACTCCCACATCTTTGGAGTTACACGAACCATCAAATTATGATTCTCACTTTTTGTCATCTTGAGATTCCTCTTTCTTGGAGCTATGAACTTCTTGAACTGTACAAATTTTGGCTTCAAAGGGTTTTGATTCAACAACTTTGTTTTCTTCCATTTGAAGTTACATTTTCGGTCATGAAAGGATTATTATATATGTATATTTGATTTGGCTCCCCTTTCCATGGTAGCCACACATGAGAATAATCCATTGATATGTAACCTAAAAAATTCTTACTCCAACTTCTACTCAATAAAAGACTATGTAAATCTTGTATATATACCACTTGAATAGTTACTCTATGTTTTATACAAGGTTCAAAAGCAACTTATAATAGAACATTACGTAATTGACCCACAATCTTCACTCTACTTTTATCCACTTGAACAATCTTATATATTGGATTGCTTGAGAGTCAAACCAAGTTTTTTATATATGGATAATCACATAATAGTCTAAGTAGCTCCATGAATGGCCAAACAATTATAATGATCTTTATCCTTTCATTTTATTGTCAAAAGAAAATGAGGAGCTGACTTGTCAAGAGTATAATCATAGGTAGATTTTTTCATCTTATCAATGTTAGATACATAGCTTAATTTTGACCCTCCAACTCTTTTTTTTTTCTTTTTACCTTTAGTGAACTCTAAATCCTTTCTTTGCTAATCCTTTATTTGTAACAATTGATATATACTAATATTGATCTTGACATGTTTAAGGTCTTCAATTAAATCATATACTTCATCTCCATAAAAGCCTACTTTTTTCATCAATTTATTAAAAGATTGATTTTGAGTACTTTCCTCTACTTGATCTTCTTTACTTTCATTTTCTTTTCTTCTACATAGTTCAAAAACCTTTCTCTTAGTAGATGGATTAAAAATGACGTTTGGAGTCTTGTAAGTAGTTAATCTTTCTTTCTATCATAGATTATATCCATTTTCTTCATTGTTATTACACTCTTCATTTGAAAATATATCCTCTTTACAATTTGATAGGGAAGAGGTATCACTGTATCCATTGTCAAAATATTTGCTCACACAATGAACACTAGATAGCTCATTATTTGATTCAATATAAAGGAAGTTAGACATAGCAAGATCATTTTCATCATCATCTTCTACTAACTGAGCATCTTAATGCCTATATTTTCTATTTTTCTTTTCTTCCTTGATTTTGGCTTTCACATAGAAATCATCATTTTTTCTTCTCTTTTTTAAGTTGTGATAATCTCTTCATTATTCAAGTTCTATTGTTTTTATAATTGTATAGCTTCACTACAATAGTTATTCAATGTTTGCAAGTTCAAAATTCTCCTTAACCAAATTGAAATATTGGGTTTCATAGCCCTAAAATAAGTATCTTTAAGCATTTCCTCTGATGGTCTATATTGTCTTTGAAAAATCCCACAAATTCATTGAAACTTAATATTGAAATCTCTAAGTGACTCTGTGACTTCTTGCTTAGCTTGGACTAGGCTATGAAAAAACTTTTCATGTCATCCCAATTTGTGATACTATTGCTTGGCAAGTTTGAATACCAAATCTAAGCAATATCCTTTAATTTGCTACAAACAACCTACAAGATTAATCTTGGTGTTGAATATTTGCATGAGGTAAAGCTAACTCAAATAAGTAAATGTATTCTTTAGCCAAGTAATATTTTCCAAGAATAAAAGGTTTAGGAAATTTTTTGTAAACTACTTAAAAATATCATTGTAATTTTAAAATCCTAATGGTGTAACTCTTTGCTAAGGATTTTCCATCCTACTAGAATTCCTTTTGATCATTGAACTCTTATACTTCTTTTGTCTTCTCTTATAGTCTATATAGTCCCTATAGTACATTACTTGTAACAAAGAAAATTTCACAAAAAAGTATAAGCACAATTCTATCAATCTACTCCTAATTTTCCTTAGAGAGNATAAGCACAATTCTATCAATCTACTCCTAATTTTCCTTAGAGAGAAAATTCCACAAGAAAATTAGAAATAAAATGAGATTCAGTGAGTTTTAGAAAGAGAAATGAAAGAAAGCATATTTGTGTGGATCTCAAATATTTAAGCAAGATAAATTGACATGAGAAAACACTTCGTATTAAAGCTATTCCAATTTAATCTATTACAAATCATCTAAACCCTTTAATCTCAAAAATCAATTTCATAAAAGACACTTTTATTCACTACAAAAACATTTTGTAAACCACAAAGTTCAAGCTTCTATTTGGCTAGATAAATATTGGTCAAGAATTTCAAACAATAGAACTTCTAGAAAAATTTAAGAATTTTAGGATTGTAATATTAAGGCAAAAAACTTTATAAATAAAGAAGCTATTTTAGTTATGTCAAAGTATCAAAAATTTTCTACATTCCCTAAACTCAAATAGGCAATTTTTATAAAAAATTATTATTAAATTGCTCAAGATTATTTTTAAATACAACATAAGCTCTTATTTGGCAAACCTTAATAGAAGTCTAATATTATGTAAAAATAGAGCTATAAAGGAAACCTAGAAAAATCTCAAAATTAAATGCTAAGCACTATACTATCTAAACCATTAGCTAAGTAACTAAAAAAATAGGAAGAAATGAACTCACAGAATTAAAACAAAGTAGTTGAATTGATGCTTTTAGCAAGCCATGCTTTATAAGAAATATCCAACAATTCTTCAAAGTTGCTTCTTCCCAAAATCCCCCCTTAACACTACCTTTCAAGCCCTTTTTATTGTGGCTTGTGTAGTTACAATCATCATAAAATATTAAGGTAAGCTAAAAATATCTAATGAATTAATTCATAACCTCCATGAGAAGTTATAACTTTTATAGGAAGTTATGATAAATTTATGTCATAATTTGACAAGTGTCATGTCAAATGAAAATATCATGGAGATTTAGTTATGCTTCCATACAAGCTTCATGGGAAAGTTAACTTAAAAAACAAAAGGTCTATAAATCTCCCATTTCTAAATGGTAACCTTTTTACTTATGCATGTACTACTATTATTCAAACTTCATGCCCATAATAATAATATATATAATCTTATTTTCGAACCCAAACTTTAACTTCTAAGATAAAATGTGAGTATCTCCAGTTTGCTCTAGAAATGCAAGAATAAGGATTCATTGTTTACCACATGGTGTAGGCATGAGGGTTTGCAGCTTGTCACGCTACACTCCTCTCATTCTCAAAGTAGATGATGTTGTACCTTCTCACGTTGGTGTTGCTCCTGCCTCCAACATCTTCGAACTCGTGGCCATATTCACATACATCATTTATCCCCCTACATAGAGCTCAACATTTGGGAAATACGTGTTGCTATCATTTGTTCATCATGTTTTCAATACCATCAATGCCATCCTTCATGCACTCTTAGCATGAGTCTAAGCAGCAATGTCGGTGGGACATTTGAAAGTGGAGGTGATCTCTATAAGGCAGCGAACTCCATCATCATCATTCTTAGGTCTCACTAAATTTTGCTAACTTCTGGATCATAAAACATATTTTTGATTGATTTATTACAAAAATTTCAACCACAGTATTTCTTGTATTCTTAGTTTCTTTCTCAACTATATTCTAGAAATGGCATATTGAGATGAATAAGAAATCTTATTTGCAATGTTTTCCTTATTTTAACATTTCTACTAAAATTTTATGGGCCTCCTCTCTTTTTTCTAGTTTTTTCCTTTCTTTTTTATTTTTTTGTGTAATTTTTTTATTACTTATGTCTCATTTCCAAATTCTTTACTCACACAATGTATAACTTTATGTAACGACGGAAAATTTCATTCGCTGAAAAATACCGAACGAAAATTTATGTACACAGTCTTAACCACGGATCCGTGCGAGGGCCGTGCTAGAGAAAATGAATCCGCGGTGCCCTGAACGGTCTTGTCAATCAGATAGGGACTTACTCAATCAGTAAATTGATGAATATTGCTATAATATGTGTATTATATAGATATTGCACAAGACAAATTGATTTGATGAATCATAGAAGGAGTAGAAAACGATGTAAATAAATCAAAATAACGACGACATCAACGCGACAAGGAGGATCAGATTTAGAAGAGTGCGCAATTCCAAGATTTATGTTTTGGCTTGAAAACTGAGTATATTGTATACAAGGTTCCAATAGCAGACTCCGCTTATCTTGTGCGAAGTATACACAAAATAACAAGAAAACTGTTCAACAAGGAGTACAGAATGAAGCTCGGTCTACCTCGTAAGCCAAAGACGGGATGCAAGGAAGGTCAAGCCTGGATGTCTATCGATCAACTGTTTCTGATCAATAAACCTTGCCAACCACACCAGATGATCTCTTGATCTCTGAACTACTCGTTTTGCCTTTGGTAGTCTCTACTCAAAGCTCCTAATGATCGCCAATGGAGAGAACTGTATTTTCGCCAAAATATTGATCGCTCCTGCTACCAATGCTCAACAATGTCTTCTGTTTCTGCTAAAAGATGATGCTGCCCAAAAAGATGATCCTCTCTTTCTTCGTCAACTAGAGTATTTATAGGTTTGGTAGTACGTGAAGAAGGCACGACCCTGATGACACATGTCTCGAACTTTCAGAATGTTGTTGACTTAGCAAACTTTGTGTTGAAACTAGTCAACCACTCCTGCTGAAGCCATCTCATGATTACGCTGTGATATGCTAATGAGCGTATTATGTGTATGGATAACAGATGCGTTTCTGGTACTGCCTTAGTTGACTTTAAGCTATATTACGCTCGTTTATGTTGTGTAGCATGGCAGAGCATAATAGAGCGTAGAAGTAATTAACTCAAGCTGTTTTACACTCATTTACACCGTGTAGCGTAATAGAGCGTCAAACATGGTCAACTTTACAATGAGTTACGCTTGTTCACGCTACGTAGCATAATAAGCGTAAAGCGACCAATTTACAAAAAGAAGAAATCAATCTGTTGCACTTCTTTGGACTCTGACTTTGACTTCCTTGAAGCTCGTTACACTGCTCTGCGTAACGGAGCGTAAAATTAGCCCTAATAAAAAGACTTAGCCGAATATGCGACAAGTTTTAAACCTTAAACTTCATCCCATTTGCCGAAGTAAGTTACTTTCTGATATCGGGCTATGTTAAACAGAGTTACGCTAAGCGACACTATGCTATGTTGCATAATGTAGCGTAAAGAGAGAAAACAAAGTAAGGTTGAAATTTGTAAGAAACTTGGAGACTTGATGCCGTGCGCCTTTTTGCCTTGTTCTGTCTTCTGGATTTCTGTCTCAAACTTTCGCCCGAATTGTGAATCTTCACCTTAGGCCGATTCGTAATTTCCACGGTGTTTCACTTTACATTTATAGTCAATAGTGAATTCTCATTTCTTGATAATTCCTGCTACTTTTACTTTTCATTCACATGAATTAATCTTAGTTATTTTAACTTGTTTATTTTTGCAAAATGACATATTTGTGCACTGCTTTGAACATTAACAAACTTTTGGATAACTCATAAACTGATTTTTGTATTCACAATTTTCTAAGCATTCAACCATATTATTGTTCTTGATCACATTTTCTAGAAATTCTCATCAACACAAAATCTTTAATTTACATACAAAATTGATACTTGATTTTTGTGTCACAAATTCCATAGGCATGGAGTTTACCATTTGTAAATGAAACTCACTTTTACTTTAGACTAGATAATTAAAAAAAATTCTAATGAGGTCTACTCCAACAAATGATCAAATGTGATAAAAATAATAAATCTATGTCTTGCAAATGACTTGGGTGCTATTGGTCTAATGATGCCAATTCCCTATCATTGAAACAAGCACATAATTTGATTAGTGTGTAACTTTATTGGTGCCACATGTATAAGACTATTGTGCTGTTGAAAAGTGTCATAGGTTTTTACCTTTTGCCTATAGTCATTTTTCATATCAGGTGATAAATCATGTTTTTCATCACTCTGATATTGGGGTGGCCATAATATCGGGTACATGATATCGTGACCCAAAATGTGATATCATATATTCGATGTTGCAGGGTTACTCTTGAGTCTATAAATACAGTGCCTAGGCACATAATTGGGAGTAAGTTTTTAGCAGTCAAGTAGTGAAACTCTTGTAGTTTGTACATTTGAAAGTTAGAATATTTTTCAAGTGCCCATAGCAAGAAGTCTAAGCGTGAATGGATCTTTATTCAAGCATTGATGTACCTGAGCACACCATTGTGTTGGCAATAAAGATGAACTCTTTGATCCATTCCTTGTAGCACTTGATATTTTTTCTTTCTTATGCATTTACATACTGTTATTTCATGTAATTTACATTAATGTTATTTATGCAATAATTAATTTTGATCAATCAAGGAAATCATTAAATTACACAAGCACAACCCCTTTGAGCATACGTGTGATGCTTGTTAGCTTAGAAACGATTAGCGTTTGATAGCCCAGTAGTGTTGTACAAAGTTCAGGATGTGTCTGGGAAGTGCGAATGACTATTTGTGTTAGGCTAGATTAGACTATAGTTTTCTTAGAAATTAATCACTCTTACTTTAATCACTCTTACTTTTATTCTTATTCTAGGTGAGTAATTCCATACAAACATGAAATAATAAAAATCTTATACCTCAGTCACACTTAACCATACAATTGCATTCCACAAGTGGGACTGGGAAGACAATGAACGAACAACACATACACACTATTTAGCTCTAGTGTACTTAGTAATTACAATCTACAAAATTTGACTAGATCACAGATGAATGCTTGTGACTCGTATGGTTGGGCATAGGGGTACCTTGCTACTCATCATTGGCACCGTTGCCAGGGACTGTAGTTCTTCATGCATTATCTAAGCCTAGTGAAATTTAGTAGCCTTGTTGTTTGAACCCTAAGAGTCAAATCCTATGAAAATAAAAATTATTATCATTAAATTAAATCTCAATTGCACATTGTTTATTAACACAAAATATCTTCTTCTCATAGGAGCTCATCTCCGTTGAGGGTAGTTTAGCTACCTCAACAATACTGAGTGATGTATGCTCATCCTGATGAGTATGTACTAGACTTTACCTTCATCTTACTTCAAGATGAATTGATGTGGTGGCGTGATATGAAAGGCAACATTGTGTTGCCACCTGACTGATTTGTTCCAGCAATGCTCTAGCTAATTCTTGCATGACACAGGCTTCAAGATCTTTATGAAGAATACGAGATGTGAGATCTCAAGTTAAGGGATTATCATCCCACTTAAGAACAAAAATTAAGGGATCGACAGCTAGAGTACCAACACGAGCTTGTGAAGGGAAATGGGTTAAATATCTTTCCACATTTTCTTATCCTAATTAATGAAGGTGATCACTTATTTAGTAATTCTCCTATCTTTGACTTTGTTTAAGGAGCCCTCAACTAGAATCTATAATCTAGGTTCTAGTCAAAATGGTTCCAATGACAAAAATGGATCTAGAGAAGAAAGTCAAGAAAATGGAGACAAAGGAGATCATGATCACAATCATGGTCGTAATCATCAAAGAAAGGGTGATAGGCATCAGCACAGAGCAAGTTCCCCTTCTTCTTCCCCTTCATTTCCATCATCTTGTTCTTCATCTAGTTCAGATCATGGCTGTAGAAGAAATAACCATGATGGAGGTGATTGACGAGACCAGAATAATAGAAGGGACCGTTGGAACAGTCGTGACTAAAGATGTGGGCAATCTAGAGAGGTCCATCATCAAGAAAGTAGGGCTAGTAGGGAACATCATAGGCATCACCATCACGGCCTTGATGAACCTCTATTTGCTACTTGGGGCATGTTAAATATTGCAGAGGTAGTGAGGATTCCAACTAGGCACATGAAGGATAGTAGAATAAAGAGGCTTGATATGAATAATATCCCTCGGTTTGAGGAAGGATATGATGCTGATCCACAAAATCATCTTTAGGCCTTCCAAGATGCATGTGCCTTGTAGAATATTGAAAATGATTAGCAATAGCTAAAATTATTTTCAAGGACACTTATAAAGGAAGAAAAAAGTTGTTATCGATCCTTGGAACTAGAATCAATCATGCGGTGGAGTACAATGTTGGAACTATTCAATGAAAAATATCATATCTACTCTAGATTATCCAATCTAAAAAAAATTCAAGGGTGGAAAAAAGGGAATCATGAGCCCTTGGATGTTGTTATTGGTTGATACTACTCTTTATTGCATAGGTGTCCCAGCCATGGATACTCTCAACTTGATTAGCTTCACCATATCATAGATAGGTTGCAATCTAAAACCAAGAAAACCCTTTGCATCTATGCCCAAGGGAGATTGATAAAGTTAAGCACCTGTTGGATCCAGAAACTAATTAAGTAGGTAGTCAAGGAGGAGGGAGAACTGAGAAAACATGAAAGTACATAAGAATACAATAGAGACCCTTCTATTCAGAAAAAGGGGGTTAGATTTTATGATAGTGAGGATGAATTCACCACAGATGAAGTGGTTAATTAGAAAACCTTGCCATTCTAGAATTTGTAATCAGAAATTATGGCTAAGGTTGATCAATTATGGGACTCCATGGACAATAGGTTTCAAGCTATTTTAAAAATCTCTAAAGAGTCTAAGGAGAAAAGCGATGAGTGAGAGCATCAAAGACATAAGGAAGCTAAATGTACCATATCTAAGGGTAAAGGTAAAATGGTTGCAATAGAGATGGCTGTGGATAGTGATTCAAATGCTGATGATGGATGTGATGTTTGCTAGTATGAACATCCTAAGGGATGTCTAGTTGTATCACACTTCCAAGAATTTGGGGTTTATACCTTACATCCAAAACTTTCACAAAGGTAAACACCCAAAAGATTACCTTATCCACAAGCAATCCTTAATAATTCCATCAATCATAGCAATACTATTCAAGTGGAACTCCTTTGCAACCCTATGAATTGTACTAGTAGTAGTAGCAATCATAATCGTGGGTATTCCTACCTCCAAGATAGCAATACCCTTACCAGAAACCAGATCCATATGGTTACTATGTTCACCAACCTTCATCTCCAAGGGACTGCTCTAGTCATATTACTACTTACCAATCTCATGACTACCCTCCTAAAACATACCAATTTCCCTATCTATGGAGGGATGCTAACTATTATCCTCATACATCTCCTATTCTTGCACCTACTCCTCCACCTCTTGCACAATTATTACCTACTTTGTCCATGTAGGGTGAATTGCTTGCACAATCGTAGCAAAGGAATGCTATGAACGCAGTTAACCTGCAATTGGTTAATCCATCCAGTGGGTTGGAACCACAAACAAAGAAAATACTCTTCTTCTAACCTCATAGGTCATCAAAGACCTCGAACACATCAATGGTTGGTAACCCTACCCCTCCAACTTCCTTTGTTTCCTCTCTATCTAAGTTCCCTTCAAACTAAAATCCCTCTTGAATCCATACTGTATGCTAACACATGTTGTATTTGATTGGATTTGAGCTGGTAATTTGCCTAGAAAATTAGCTGATTCTAGGAGTCCCCTAGTTTACTTGTAAATTGCTAGGAATGAGCCTTGTAAAGATCTTCTTAACTCTAGTTTTGATGTTAATTTGATCTCGCATGAGATGTACACAATGTAGAACCTTGCTCCCTTGAAGAAGAGAAACATCTGGTTGGAACTAATAGACTAGTACATCACTGTTCCATTGGGACTAGTTGATGACATTTTCACCACCATTTATGGGTGGTCATATCTCACTGATTTCCTAGTAATCAAAGTGGAGAACTACAAGGGGTATTTTCCAATTATTATAGGAAGGGTATGGCTAAGTACTATGGATGTGAAAATGGGCATTAGAGATCTTTTCTTAGAAATATCAAAAGAAAATGAATTTGGAAAGATCAAGAAGAAGAGAGTTCCATGTATCACATACAGTGATTTAGGGTGCCATTGTGGGCAGAAGTTATGATTAGTAAAGAAAACATCCATCTCTGTATGCAAGTAGTATGCACCAGAAGTTGATATCCAGATATGTTTGTACATAGTAGCCACAAAGCAAGAAGGCACATAGTGGTTGATAGCTAATTCTAGCAGTAGTACACTATGCATGAAATTGACTAAGGGCCTAATGTATGAGTATGTTGCATGTATGGATGAACTCAAGCAAGTTCATCACCAGCTCTTTGAAGGAGAAAATGATGATGTCAATTGAGGTGAGCTAGAAATTCCTGATAATTTTAAACAAGAGCCCCCTAAATTGAAGGTGCTACTAGCTGGAATGGAGTATCTATTTTTGAAAAATGAGAGGCTAGTTATCATTAATACTAAGCTTGATACTGAATAGAAGAGAAAATTAAGAAAGTGTATGGAAAAGTGCTTAGTGGCCTTTGCCTTGTCATATTCCAAACTCACTAGGATAGATCCAAGAATATGCTAGCACCGAATATACACTGACCCCACCGTTAAGCTGAAATAACAATCACAGTGGAATTTGAATCCAAAGTTAAAACAAATTGTCAAAGAGGAGATTGAACAACTCCTCAAAGAGAGATTCATTTATCCTATCACCATTAGTAAGTGGGTCAACCCACTTGTGATCATGCCAAAGAAAGGAGGCAAATGGCAGGTGTGCATTGACTTCTAGCTACTCAACATGGCAACTTTCAAGGATCATTTTCCATTGTCTTTCGTCAACCAAGTGTTGTATACCATTTCGAGGCATAGCTATTACTACTTTCTAGATGGTTATAGTGGCTATAACCAAATCTGGATTGCACCAAAGGGCTAGGCAAAGACAACTTTTACAAGTCCTTGGGGGACTTTTGCTTACCATTAGATGCCATTTGGTCTATGTAATGCCCCAACCACATTTCAATGATTAGTTCTTAGCATTTTCCAACAACAGATCAGTAGTGAGGTAGAAGTTTTTATGGATGATTTTCTACCTATGGAGATACATTTGAGCAAGTCCTAGACCATCTTGAGCAGGTGTTAAAGATATGTGTTGAAACAAACCTCCAGCTCAATTGGCAAAAGAGCCATCTTATGATCTAGAAAGGCATAGTATTGAGGCATTTCATTTCAAAATCAAGAATCAAGGTGGACCCTAAAAAAATAAGGGTTATCTAAGGAATAAACCATTAACCCAAAGTATTCAAAGAAGTTTGATCATTCCTTGGTTATACTAGCTACTACCAACGATTCATCGAGAATTGTTCCAAAATCACCAGGCCATTGGTAGAATTGACAAAGAAGAATGCATCATTCATCTAGACCCCTACATGTGAATTAGCATTTGAACAATTGAAGCAAAAGCTTATTGAAACCCCCATTCTTCAAGTACTAGATTAGTCCAGACTATTTCATGTAATGACTGATGCATCAAATTATGCTTTGGGGGTAGTGCTTAAATAGATGGATGATAAAAAACATCCATATTACATTCACTGCACATGTCAAAGCATCATAGGTTCACAACTAAACTACACCACAACAAAAAAGGAGTTGATGATAGTGGTGTTCACTTTAGAAAAGTTTAGACACTATGTGCTTGGCTACAAAGTGTCTGTGCACACAAATCATTATGCCATAAAATTTCTAATGAACAAGCCAATAGTGAGCCCTTGTATCATATGGTGGCTTATGATTTTGTAGGAATTTGATCTCATGATGGTAGATCGTAAAGGTATGGAGAATGTGGTGACAGATCACTTATCATGACTAAGATGGGATGACAAGAAGAAAGAAAGCCCTTTATCTAATTAATTCCCTGACAAATATCTCCTTGTAGGTACTATTATTGTACAAATGCTCAATGAACCAAAATGGTATGACATCATCCTCACTTATCTACTCAGGCAAGAACTACCACAAGGGTTGAACACTAGAAAGAGATAACAATTTCTTCACTGGGTCAAATATTTTATGGAGATTAATAAAAATCTTTAGAAGCTTTTTTCTGATGGCTTGGTACATCCATGTGTCCCTAATATGGATCAACTATGCATTCTTCAGGATGCTCACGAAGGTCCTTGTGGGGGCCATTATTCTAGGAGAGACATGGCTATAAAATCCTCATGGTAGGGTATTATTGGCCAACAATCTTTAAGGATGCACACCAATTTGTCCACGCTTGTGATCATTGCCAGAGGCATGGTGGAATGGCAGCTTGAATGGAGGGGCCACAATCATGGATACAACCTCTTGAGTTATCTGATATTTGGGGTATTGACTTTATGGGTCCCATTGCACCTTTATCAAATGGAAAGGCATATATAATAGTCATAGTTAACTATTGTACCAAGTGGGTAGAAGCAGTAGTCATTATCAATTGTACATCCACCACTGCTGCTCGGTTTGTACAACAAAACATTGTAAACAAGTTTGTTATACCTCATGCATTAATTTCAAATAATGGAAATCATTTTATAGGTGTCACTTTCCAAAAACTGATGCAACGCTTGGGAGTTGAACATAAACTCATAACACCATATCAGCCCCAAGCCAATGGTCAAGTTGAGGTCACTAATTGGGGGATTACAAAAATATTAACGTGTACCATTAGCAAATACTGAAGGGATTGGAGCACTAAATTAAATGATGGCCTTTAGGCCTATCGCTCCATATGGAAGCTTCCCATAGGTTATTCTTCCTATGAGCTTGTGTATGGAAAAATACCAACATTGCCCATCCAATCTAATCTCCATACACTCTCTACAGCCTATGACATTGATGTAAATCTATGTCTAGCATAGAAAGAATGATTGATGAACCTTAACTTTTTAGAAAAAAATTAGTTAATGGCCCTATAATCTAATGAAATGCATAAGGCATTCAACAAGAAATCCCATGACCTCAAAATAAGAAAAGTCAAGTTTCAACCAGGAGAAAAGGTTCTTTATTGGAATCCTGCACATGTACCCCAACAAACCAAATTTCAAACATTGTGGAAAGAACCTTATATCATATATGAGAATTTTCCATTTGGGGTCATGATTATCTACAAACTTGACAGCCCAAATAAAAAACAACTAGTCAACATTCAACAAATAAAATCTTTTCAAGAGCCCAAGCCAACCAACTCAACAAACACCTCATTAGTTGGACAATCACACTCAATCTTTCAGATCTCTCCCTTCCAACTTAGTCATGGGGGAGATGGTCACCCATACTAACACCTTAGGCAGCTCCTCAGTTTTTAACTTTCTATTGCTTCCACATTTTTGGGTTTACAACTTTTTGTTTTCTTCTTCTTTATTTTACATTTTTGTTTTACATATTTTTATTTTTAAGATTATTGGTCTTCTCTAAGTTTTTGTTTTATACCATCATTAATATATTCAACAATTATTGTATATTATTTTACTAATTTTATGGTTATGTTTGTTTTTGTTTCATGTGTTTCTCTACTTTTTTTACTAATAAGGTGGTAGTTACAATGGTAATGCACTACTTCATGGTGATATGCCTCATTTGTAATTTGATTGTTGATGTCTAGTTTCTAACTTTGAATGTCATTACTGATGACTAGGACATGGTTTCTTTTCATGTAACAAGAAATGAGTCCACATCATCCACCCATCCACATACTCTATGGTTTTCCTTGTTTTGGAAGCATGTAGTCTCTTCTTCATTAATACAACTTTAATAAATTGGTGACTTGTGTAGTTTTTGGAATTGAGAAGGAATCAAAGGTTTGGACAAGGTATGGATTCAAAGGAATGTAGTATTCTTTGTGCTTTTCTATTTTCCTATGTGTAGGAGTGTTCTTGTAAGCTTCTCACAATTCTACATCATTTCATAATAGGAAGTCAAATAAGTCCTTGCATGNAAGTCACTAAATGTGGTTGGGTTTGATCTGGATTGAGGAAGGATCTTACCAAGTCAATTAATCACAAAATCCTCAAGGGACTATATGTGACCATAATTAGGAACTCCATTCCACTCTCTATATCATCTATATATGCTTTTCATGCCTCACATTGTTGTCAATTTCATGTTTTGATTCAATATTTTGGTTTGATGTGTCAGGTTTTTCAGTCAGTTACTTTTGGATTTTTTGTACTTAACTTTCCATAACCATTAATTATCCATGGTTCCCATGGACTCCTTGGTTTGAAGTTATACAAGGGCATAAAAGGCCTGTGCCTACTTTGGGGAGGACCCACTTGCATATCTTTTGGTTTGGTTAAGTTAAGTTCTTTATGCTTAGACATTGTTACAATGAAATTCTATTTATTTATCCCATCCATGTCATCTAATTGTATGCACCTTCACAAATATTTATAATGAAATCCTTTATTGTGAATACTGTCTTTCTAATACTCCTTGTGTTAAGCTTTTTCTAAATTATATGGATCACATCTCTTATTTAATCCATTCGTTGGTCTTTCCACTAATAGCATCAAGCAACCAATGGCTAGATAAAATCATCAATGAGTCAAGGTACTCAGCCATTATCTATCGCACTATATATACTAATCCTTGGTTTTGTTGTGATTGTAGTGGGAAGCATAGATAGGAAGTAGGACTATTGTCACCAAGGAAGATGCAACCATATCACTTGCGAGAGATTATTCATGATGGTTGGATCTCTTCTATCTCTCCCTCATTCTTCTATTACCAAGAGGAGTTGGATGTTCTTTGGATCCATTGGTGTTCTTTCCTATTGTCATGAACAACCAATGTTATACACCATTGTCATATTGTATGCTTGGGCACTTTTGTATTTGTTTGTTTTCTCTATGTCACTTTGCATGTCAGTCAAATAAGTTCATGTTCCCTATTATATTTTGTAAAGGACTTGTTCCTCTTCTTTTGTACTTGAGGACAAGTTTTCATTTAGTCATGGGGGTATGATAAATCATGTTTTTCATAACTTTGATATCGTGGTAGCCGCGATATCAGGTACACGATATTGGGTACATGATATCATGGCCTAAGATGTGATATTGTACATTTGATATCGCAGGGTTACTTCTGGGTCTATAAATACAATGCCTAGGCACACAGTTGGGAGTAAGTTTTTAGCAGTCAAGTAGCAAAACTCTTGTAGTTTGTCCATTGGAAAGTTAGAATATTTTCCAAGTGCCCATAGCGGAGGTCTAAGTGTGAACGGATCTTTATTCAAACATTAATGTACCTAAGGACAGCATTGTGTTGGTAATAAATATGAACTCTTTGATCCATTCCTTGTAGCACTTGATATTTTTTTCTTTCTTATGCATTTACATATTATTATTTCATGCAATTTACATTAATGTTATTTATGCAGTAATTAATTTTGATCAATTAAGCAAGTCATTAAATTACACAAGGATGACCCCTTCGAGCATATGTGTGATGCTTGGTTGCTTAGAAACAATTAGCGTTTAATATCCTAGCAGTGTTGCGAAGTTCAGGATATGTCAGGGAAGTGGAAACAACTACTTGTGTTAGGCTAGATTAGACTATAGTTAACTTAGAAATTAATGACTCTTAATTTTATTCTTGTTATAGGTGAGTAATTCCATAAAAATATGAAATAATAAAAATCTTATGCCTTAGTCACACTTAACCATACAATTGCATTCCACAAGTGGGACTAGGAAGCCAACGAATAAACAACATGCATGCACGGTTTAGCTTTAGTGTACCTAGTAATTACAATCTATGGAATTCAACCAAATCGCACGTGAACACTTGTGATTTGTATTGTTGGGTGTAGGGGTATCTTGCCACTCATCATCATGCTAGTAGAATCCTATACATATAATCTTAGCATTTGTGGCTCTAGTTCTTATATGTTCCTATTTGCACATTTTGGCCATTGAATGGAACATGCTTGCATGATCAATTTGGTCAAGAGAAAAAATTAGGCTGTAACTAGAATGTGCTTTTGTCCAAAGGAATTAACTAAGAGGAGTACATATACTAAGGTAGCTCCTCCTTTGATGTATGAGTATCTTGTAGTAGGATCTTAGTTAAAAGATTGGAAGATTGCTATATCTCAACATTTTTCTTTTCTAGAAGAATTATTGAGTTCCATATAATGAATGCCTCATGTTGATCATTCCATGAGTATTCTAGTAAGAGTAATTAGTTCTCTCTCTCTATATAATTCATATGCCAACCTAGCATTGAGGGACCAAGATATTTATGATTCAAAGGTAGTTACAGGATTGCCTCCATTTTTAGGTAGTATTTTTGGGTTGGGAATCTTATGGATGTTAATGGATGCTATTCACTATGGGGCCTCTGGATTTTAGGAATTAAAAGTCTCAAAAGTTCTTTCTCGAATAGACATGCAAGGGATCCTTTTCTTCCTAGAAATTATTTTGTTTGTTGAAACTTTGAAGACCTCTGGGATTCTTAAAGAAGTGGTAACTGATCTAAATTCAAGCATCCCAAGTGTAGAGCTAATTACAAGCTCCATGGTCTTGGTTTTAACAATGATATATAATTTTCTATTGGTATCAACCATAAGGAGAATGTATGACAAATCATCATTTCCCATGAATTTAGAGTTGTGGCAACTGATAGAATATTGTGATGGCACTGGAGGCTTCATCCTTATGATAGGATCTACAACTAGTGTGGCCTTCATGGGGATGGAAAAAGAAAATTTCTTTTCATACGTAAGAACAATCAATACGTTTTTGTTTTTTGGTTATGCAGTAAGCTTTACTACATATGTGGAAATTCATAATTTTCATTGGCCCTTACAAATTCCTTTTCTATCCAATTGAGCTAAACCGTGCTCACTATTCATCTTTGTTACGATATCTCCCTTTTCAAGAAATGTGGATTGTTGAATATTGATTTGCAGAGCTACTTTATTAGCCAAGTCTATTTTATAAATCAATCATTTTGGGTTATCTAATCATCATTTGGCTAGTGGTCTACACTAGATTTATAACCAGGTACTTTGGCACATTGTACTAACATTTCTATAACCAAAATCTAAATCCACATTACATCTAATGTTAAAGCTACCTTTATGATGGTGTATTATATTATGTATGGGTAACATCGAAGCTAATACAATCCTTGAATAGGTCCACGATGGTATATGTGGAGGTCATATAGGACCTAGAGCTATGACCTTAAAGATTAGACTCCTAGGATATTATTGGCCCTATATGGAAATCGACTACTTACAGAAGGTTAAAACTTATGACATTGGTCAGTGCCATTGACTGAGTTATATACCACTCAGATCACATGGCCATTTCAATGATAAGGACTCACCATAATTGGATCAATACCTAAATTCTCTATAATGTATAGCTTCATCATCACTACAACCGATTATTTCACAAAGAGGGTTGAAGCCATCCCACTGAGAAAAATAATGTTACAACACATCTATAAATTCATATTAGATAATATAGTATTCCATTTTGACCTACCTTTGACCATCATGAAAAATAATGAACCACAGTTTAGTAGCCAAGAAATGCAAACCTTTTGTAAACAATTAAACATTAATCATTCCTTTTCATTATCCTACTATCCACAAGCTAATGACAAATTTGAAGTGAGTAACAAGGTCATCATAAACCTCCTAAAGAAAATGCTAGGAAATTGCAAACTCGAGTGGCATGAACAACTCTTATATGCACTTTGGGCATATAGGAAAACCTTTAGAACCAAAACCTATGTTATCTTGTATAGCCTGTTTTATGGATATGATGTTTTTTTACCTCTTAAATTAAAAGTTTCATTCTTAAGGGTAGCTCTATCTAACTTCATCAATGATGAGTAAAATAAGAAGCTACATATCATGGACCTTGACCTAGTGGAGAAATGGTGAATACAAATGCTTCCCAACATTAAATGATACTAAGAGAAGAAAAAATAACAATGTCTTCATGATCCAAACAAGCAGAAAAGTCAAAGAAGGAGACTTGTCCTTAGGTTTATTTGTGAA
This sequence comes from Gnetum montanum, assembly GCA_015680685.1. Classification (NCBI taxonomy): domain Eukaryota; kingdom Viridiplantae; phylum Streptophyta; class Gnetopsida; order Gnetales; family Gnetaceae; genus Gnetum; species Gnetum montanum. The sequence continues at coordinate 98,671 of MNCI01010982.1, forward strand.
CATGTGGACAAATTCTTGGAATATTGGGAAGGATCTTTCTTAACCAATAAATCTTATGGCAAAGGAGAATTCAGACTAGTAGACATGAATAGGAATGAAATGACTAATCTGGTCAACCATTACTATCTCAAGTCTTATTATATCTAACATTAACTTGTTTCCCTATAGCATTTTCTTAAGTTTGTTTATAAGTTTGGAAAATGATTAACATCGATGACCCTATGTTTTATCAATTATAACATATGGTAGCCTCTATTTTCTTGTTGTCAATTGTAATTTCATGTAACCTCTTATAATCACATGTATTCTTTGACTTGATTTCTTGTTCTCTTGGAGTTGTGCTTGCAGGATAAACCTAGAGTCATCACAAGGGTATGATTCATTATACAGGTGAGTCACCATGTGATCTCAATACATGAGATTTGATTAGCTTGTTCAATATTGTCAATAGTACTTACCTCACATCATCTCTATTATCCCTCTTGAGGCATAACCTTGTAAACAAATTGTAGTCTTCCTTACCCCTCTAACAATGAAAAACTTGTTCGACACTCATGAATCATGGCCATGTGAATCTCCTTTGATGCACTCTACCAACCAAGTTCACTGAACATAATACATCTCATTCAGTGAAAAAACTAAGGTTCAGCCTTTACAACAAAGCCCAATGAAGGATTTTCTCCCTCAACACAAATGGAAAGAAAATGCCAAAAAGGTTAAGAGGCCAATATAGCCTAAAGTCAAGCATATCAACAACTCTTGAAAAAAATGAAGAGCCAAGTGGCCAAGAAATCCTAAGAACAAAATGTTGGTTCCTCTAAACATCATTTAGCAACTAGCATTCTATGCATGAAGCATGAAGACCTCTTCGATCAACCAAAATGTCATCACTATACTATAGCCATGATGTCAACACTTGAAATTCTTTGTTAGCTCAATGTGATCATTTCCTGATAACCAATGTAGCCATTATCTCATCCCAAACTCTTAGCATTCCATTGTAATCTTATTTCACCATCATGAGCACTTCTTGGTAAGATTCAACAACTACTAAATCAAGTGTGGAGAGTGACTATTGGTGATGAAGTTGTGACAATGTTTCGCATTCTTCATTGATTTCTCTTGGGTCACTCCTCAAAACATCAACAAAGAGGAACCAATGAAATAACTCAAGAAAATTCATGTTGTACATAAGAATCTTAGTAGCCAAATATACAATATAATTTTTGTGGAGGTCCAAAGACAGAAATAATTGCCTTGCTTTCCCATCAAAATTCTACCCTATGGCATTTCTTTGGCAAAATTTGGGTTATTTTTTAATGTAAAAAATGAAATTTACAGCCTACATGCTTCGATTTATAGGGAATTGACTTCATAGGTCTTACCACCTCTTCTTTGAATGGCAAATCATACATTGTTGTTGGTTTAGATTATTGAACAAATGGGACTAAAGTAGCTACAATTACTAATTGCATTCTAGCAACTATTGCTAAATTTTCTAAGTAGTATGTAGTAAATATGTTTAGCATGCCATAAGCATTAATATCTAACAATGACATACACTTCCTAAGGCTATCTTTCATAAAGTTAATGCAACACTTAAGGGTAGACCACAAGTTAACCACACCATATCACCTCTAAGCTAATGGACAAGCCAAAGACAAACTATGAGATAACCTACATACTAACACAAAGAGTTAGTAAGTATATGACGAACTAGAGTACCAAACTTAGTGATGCTTTGTGAGCTTGCAAATAAACCTATAAATTTCCTATCAAGTATTCTCCCTATGAGCTTATGTATGGAAAATTGCCTAAATTATTTATATGAGTGTTACACTCAATCCTCATTGTAACTTAGACTTGGAACTTACATGAGGATAGAAGAGCTGATTAATGAACTTGAAGGACAACTGAAAGGTGTTTTGTCAAATACTCCCAACTTCCAGGTTAGAGGTTGAAAGTTATTTTGAGTATTACTCCCAAGGAGGAGGTCCACCGAAAGATCATGGCCCTTAGTCCTAAAATTTAAAAATAATATAATATGGGACACGATATCCCATGGGCCGTGATATCATGTCCTCATTGCGATATCACGTACGCGATGTATCGTACGTGATATCATATTTTTCCTGCGATATCGCATACACAATATCGCAATCCGCTGCCATTTCTATAAATAAGAAGTGGCTCTCCCTTGTTTCTCATCTAGATCTAGACCCTTAGTGAAACTTTGGTAGTTTTACCTCTCTAGAGATAGAATAATTTCCATGTGCCTGCAGTAGGAGCTCCAAAGTGAATGTATCTTTATTTGAGCAAATATTGTACTTAAGCACAAGTTTGTGTACAAAAATAAAGATGAAGTTTTGGATAACCCTTGTAGTGCATGGATTAAGCTAAATAGGACTTTAATTACTATTATTTATATTAATGTTTAAATGCTTTATTAGTTCATTTAATCTCTCTCAACCCTTCTC
>MNCI01010982.1:105150-161389 GCA_015680685.1 Gnetum montanum
AATAAAAATAACAAAGTCTTTGCATGGTGTGGTTCTCATGTATAAACACACACACACACACACAGAGATATATATATATATAAGAGTGAGAATTCAAAGCACACCCCTTAGGCGGAATAATCATTTGGGCTACAAGAACTAGTTATGGGACTAAAATAAATATGTTCCCTCTAACTAAGGCCCTTCTCGCTTCCCATTCTCTCCTCTTTCGTTTTGTCGAAATGGTGGTGGCTCTTTGGGGGATGCATTATTATTACTTCAAGAGGATGGGTCAGCCGAATGTATTAATGCAAAGTCACTGGATGTGGTTTGGAAGGCCAAACTTGGAATGGATCTGCTAAGTCACATTAACCATGAAATACATAAGGGGCTGTACACCACCTTGTTCTTGAGATTCCATTCCATTCTCTTCTTTCCATCATTCTTTCTCTATCATTTACCTCTTGCCGGTTGTATCATTAGTGTATATTTTGGTTGATGCATTGTTTTCTTTTTGGTAAATTCTTGTGGTTAAGACTTTAACTCTTGTTTTAAATGACATTCCTAGAGCCTACAGACTCTTTGAATGTGGGTTTGTCAGGGCATTAAAGGCATGAGCTTGCTTTGGGGAGGACCCACTGGCATTCCTATTTGGTGCACTAGTTAAATTCTTTTCCTTAAAATTTTTGCAATCCACTCTATTTTGTTCATTTCCATCTTTACATCCATTTTATCGATGTTATAATTGTCTCTTTTTCTCCATCTTTCTTGTTCTTTATTCTTTCTCCATTCTATCGCTACCAGAGGTTCACTCTTAGTCATGGGGGTTTAGATCCAATTTTTTCGATTTTCTCCTAACCCCTACACCTTTGGTAGTCACCATGAATATATCTCTAAGACCCGTATCAACCATACCACAACTTAACCAATGGACCTTTCACCAAAGCAAGGTATCCACTGCATTGTGATTCATTTACCCTTGCTAATATAAAGACTACGTTGTGTGTGCAGATGGCAATCATACAACAATAGATTTGATTTGGAGGGAATACTTGGAATGGATCGATGCTAAAGTAGCTATGCAAGGAATGAGATGGATGGTGTGCTTATGAATGGACAACAAAAGGCGCAATCTTGGTGTTTGTAGCAGCAAACCTTTTTTTTCTCTCTCTCTTTCTCAACTGCCAAATAAGGCCTAATGTCAAATGCATAAAGTGTTCACTCTTGTTGTTGTGAACACCTGTTTTGTCATGTTCTATAATGATGATTTGTTCACATGTTGTTCCATTCAAGTTAACACATCTATAATTTCTAATAACAAATAAAGCTTTAATCTTTATCAAGTTCAATACGGTAGTCAAATTATCTTTAGAATTTTTTCAGAAACAAATAAAAAATATTCAAGGATGATGAAATTTTAAGAATCTTGGAAAATATAAACATTGATAACCAAATGAGCAAAACAAAAAACAAAAAAAATATATATATTCTAATAAACTCAACATGGCTACAAACTAAACACAAATAGTTTTGAGCATCCAAATGTTTTACACTTCTACATAAAAGAAAGAGCTTGATATAAAAAAGATTAGTTGAAAAATTGAACTTACATCAATTATTCCAAAAGAAACATTAATTTAAAATAGAATTACTCGCAACCAATAACCATTATGTGTGCAATAACTTTAAAGTATTTTTATCATTTTTTTGTAAACTAAATTTCCTTTAAAATAAAGCCAGAGCTCCTTAATATGTAAAATCCCCTTATCATTAATTTTTTACTTTCTAATAACTTGCATATGAAAGCTTAAAGCATTAACATAATATTATATTCAATAGACCATGTTGAAAGCTCCTTAATTGACTCCCACTTAAATTGTAATGATTTTCATTCTAGATAAGTATTGAACATTTTCCAAACAATTCTATTTAACCTATATACAACCTTTTATTAGACATGTACAAGAGTAATCATCTAATTACCTCTCTAAATGGTTGAAATTTCTATTATCCCTAATTGTTATCCTATGTTTAATTAAAGTTTCTCAACCTTCATAAACATTTATGGTTCTTGCTATCCATTTAGGATAAAATTAAATGCTACAACAGTGAGCAAAAGAATATCCAAATCTTGTTAATTTTTAACTAGATTTTACTTAATATTTTTTGAAAGATTCTTGAGGAGAGAAAATAATTTGGGTAAGAGTAATAAATTCCAAAGGCTAAATCCATTTCTATGGATTTTGAATTTCCCAAACTAAAGGCTTCCTTCTATTCTCATAGCTTCAATTCTATACTATTTCATCACTATACCAAGAACACTTGTAATTTTTTTAATGATATTTTCATAACTGATAGCATGTATATTTCTACTGTCCAATCGATCTAGATAATCTACCAATGTAATAAAATTCTAGTTTTAATTTTAATTTCACTAAACTAAAAGCTTTGTAATCAATATCAATGCTTACAATGATTATATCAATTGATTGATTATTCTTTTAGAGTAAAAGAAAGGTATCATACAAAAAATGATAGTTGAAAATTTGCTACATGAAAATAGGCAAAGCCACTACTTTAATATTATCTTAATTGCAAAAATATTTAAGAATGTAAGAAAAGGCCTCTATTGCAATGACAAAAGATAAGAAAAAAAGATAACTTTTCTAACAAAAGCATTGATGATTAATCATTGGGAAACATCTATGGCCCACACAAAATGTTGTATTTGATTGTACAAATAGATATAATCTTAGATGATAAATTATTCAACTATCAATAATGTAGCAAGATATGATAGCAAGGTGTAATTATTTTTGATAAATTGATTGTTAAATGTCCAATAATGTTATAATATAGTAAGAATTGCCTAAATTTAGAATACACAAATCATTAAAAAAATATTTTTTTTTCAAAAGTATTAATCCACATACATTTGTGGCATTTTAAAATTTATAAAATTTGTGTTCCAATTAAGACCCATTGGTATATTATTACTTCTCTAATATATGCTTTAAAAAATGGACAAGTCAAAAATTATCCTCCTCCTCTCATTGGTAATATTGATTTTCAAGAAATAATATTCATTATTAGCATAACCCTTCAATGACATCAAAACCCAAAGATATCCTATTCAATGTTAATGTTTTCTTTTAAAATAGCAATATTCCTTAGAGGAAAATGTTAGAACAAACAATGTAATAGTTAATCATATCTTGAAAACTAGCAAACACATGACAAGTCAAATTTTGTAAAATAGTTAATGAAAACATAGAAGAGCATGGACAATACTTTCAAGGGATACAATGCTTAAATATTTGGAATATCTCATTAGAGAAGATAAAAGTGATCCAAAGCATATTCATAAGTTGGTTTGACAATAGGTTCTAGCAAAGTTATGGTTGAATATAGAAGGTAACAAAAATTTTACTTGAAATGTATTAAAGGTAACTTATTAAACTTAAAAGCTCACTATTTGTTGACCATACTCTTAATGAAATGTGGCATTTCCATCTTAGACCAATGCAAATTACTAAAGAAGAATACACATGTAGGTTATGTGGTTAAGGAGATCTTAAGGATGAAGAACATGTTTTTCTTAGTTGCCCTAAAATTGAGGATTTGAGACAAAAATATAATATTATAGAAAAAGGTCTGTATGACTTTTTATTATTATATCTAGTATTAGTTAACCACTTTATCAAGTGAATATTTATTTTTCATAATACAAATGTAATGTCTATCCAATAGATTCTTTTAGTCTTTAGACATAATAAAATCTTACTTTTAATTTCATAATATGAGCAAGTCCAATGAGTTGTGATGGGATGGTCCTTTTCTCCTATTGTAAATGATCTACCCATGGAAGATTTTGAAAGTAAATAATTAAAATTATATAGACTAAAATTTAAATGTTGAATTAGGTATGTGGATGACATTGAATGTACTGTATAGCATGAGAATGATGAATTAGAAAAATATATTATACCTTTAAATAATATAACATTCAATTTACCATTAAAACAAAACTTAACACCCTACTTTTTTAGATGTTAATATCGCAAAGATCATGCACAAGAACAAGTTTTCAAGGGTTTGATTTCTTTTTCTTTAAAAGAGGTAAATTTTAATAATTATGCAAGGTGAAATTTTATTTTCCATTGCCTTTTGTACACAATAGAAAATTAAGCTTTTCTTTTCAATTTATTTAATCAATAAATGTTATAGTTTAAATATTTCTTCAACTAAGTAATAAGAATATTAAAAATAAGATATAGCATGGGTTGTTGGCTAGTTAGTTAGCTCACACTACTATGCACTAAAAGGTACTAGTACCAACACCCTATGCTAACTTGGGGGTGTTTTTTTAAGTAATAATAAAATTTTTAAAATAAGAAAAAAAGAAAATAATAGTGTCCAAACAATGGTAGAAATAAGTAATAATCTAATAGCCTAAAAAAAGAATATTAATAATGTACAAAGTGCTACAACTGAGCTAAGAAGTTCGCAATAACGACTTGTAAAGAAATTAGTATACTAACAACATGCTAATAGAAGCAAATAATCATGAATTCTACTTTATTGGCCATACACCTTAAACAAGAAGTTGCATTTTATTAATAAAAATACATGGTACTTGAGTATAAATACTAATAATTAAAGGGGGGTGTTATAGCACAAAAAAATGAATAATAATATCAAAAAGATTTTAGAGTACATTAAATCATAGAAGAAGAAGTCTAAACAAAAAGCCCAGTGGTTTTGGTGATGTCTTTACAGGTTTCTATCCTTACAACCAATCTTGAAAATAACTTTCCTCTAGGGTAGAAAAAGGATTAGGTTTTGCTTTTATTCAGAAACACCTTCATGGGTTTTCACTTCATATTAACACATTTCTTGTAAAGAGAAGAAGAAAACTCACTCTAAAGATTAAAAAAAAATATGTCAATTAGAAATAAAGAACAATAGCAATAAAAATTTAAAAATTTCCATCCTTGAGCCTCCAAAACAGAAAGAAAGTAATACTATAGAAAATAAATTAATTGTTCAACTTTCACTAGGATCATTTTTGCTTGAAGTTGTAACTAAAAAGCAACATCCTTGAGAATCTAGTATTCAACTTCTAAAGAGATGTCATAGTTACACTCTTGATCTCAGAAAATAATTGTGTACCAAAGCTTCCAAATAGAGAAAAGAATAAGTGGTCAAAGATATTTCCAAATGCAAAGAAAGGAAGTAGACAATGTAGATTGATCACCAAGAATGACTTCATTGATGCTTGGTTGAAAGTTACAAATTCTAAATATCCATTTCCAAGCATGTTAAGCAACATGACACTAAAAAATCATGAGAAAATCAATCTTTTCATCTACAAGGAGGACATTGACGAGAAATATTTCTCAATGTAGTGTATAAAATTTGGGCTAAGTGCCTTGCCTTACCACTAAAAAAAATTCTTCTCTAGATAATATCTCCCCAACAAACAGGATTTGTTCCTGGTAGATATATTTTAGACAATGTGGTTGCAACATGGGAAGGTCTCAAGTGGGTCAAGGATGATGGACAAGATATTCTCCTAGTGAAACTTGATTATGCCAAGGCTTATGACAACATAAAATGGGATTTTATCTTGCAGACCATGACCAAACTTCGTTTTGGACCTAAGTTCTTGCATATGGTGAAATGCTTATTCTCAGATGCTACTGCAAGAATAGCCACTACCTTTGACATTACCTCTCCCTTTCCAATACATAGGTCAGTGCGACAAGGCTGTCCCCTTGCCCCTATCTCTTTATCATCGTCGTAGAATTTCTTTGTCATTAGATTAATGTGGACATTCAAACGAAAGTTCTCACTTAGGTTTTCCTATCTTCCTCTCAACAATAGCTCCTCAATATGCACTTCTTCGATGACTCTTTCTTTCTAGTTCAGAACACAACTGCCAATTTGCACCACCTCTTATGAAGGGTGGAGCAATATTGTACACTCTCAGGTTCCACTATAAATTGGAATAAATCCTCTATTTATAGCTATTTGAGCAATTACAACCATGTGACCAGTTATAATTGGAAGCGGCTCTAGGATCAAGACATCGTTAAGATTCTGAGGATCCCTTTTTGTTTTAGAGGTTCAACCTCTATTCTTTGGGAATAGGTTATTTTTTGGATTCAAAGGAAACTTGATAAATGGAAGACTAAACCCCTCACACTTGTGGGTAAATACCTTGTTTGTAAGTCCATATGTGCATCCACCCATGTGTATTACTCTTTGTGTTGGGCCCCCTCCCAAGCTACCTACCAGAAGCTTGAACAGTTATTTCATGACTTTATGTGGTCCTCCAAAGATTCTCAAAAGGGATTTTATTGAGTTGCTTGGAATATTGTTACTCTCCCCAAGAATAAAGGTGGCTTATGTCTTTTGAATTCCTATAAGTAGGGAATTACCCTGGTTGCTAAGTGGTTGGTTCAGCATTTAGATTCCTTAGACATCATTGGGACCCTCCTACAATTAAGGCTTCATCAAGCATGTCCCAAAAACAAGCCCTTCTGGAAAGGCATCCATTTTGTCAATTGGATCTTTTCCCCTCTCACTATCATTATTCCAGGTTTTCATGTTTTGGAAAGCATCTGGAAGGCCTGGAAAATTCTGCATAGTTACATTGACTGGACTAACATTAAGATCCATCCTACTATCCTCTCTAGATTATGTCCATGGTGGTTACCTCTGTCACCTGCTCCGCTTTCCATCACAAAGGCTAAGGTGGCTACCTCGTGGTTTCGGAAAGGTGTCATCTCCTTGAATTGTCTTAGGTTGGTTAGCCATTGGATTTTTGGGTCAAGTTTAGCAATTTGTATGGGGAGTCAGCTACAATGAACCATTGCCTAGTCTAGATCCACTCCTTTGGCACATTGATGTTACAGTGCAAAGTCCTTTTCAAGGCCTTCAATGGCTTAATGGGATTAAACTCTTACACTACCGACCATCTATCCCCTTTCATCTTATGCATGACCCATCCAAGATCATTCAATACTACAATAAGCATTGGCACAAAGATGAATCAATATCATTTTGGATCCCTCTCTTCCAAAATATTTAGAACCTTCCAACCCTCCCCAAAATTAAGCAGTTCCTCTGGTGTCTCCTCCACCATGATCTACCTATTGGTAAATGGTTAGAATATCTAGGAATTCCTGATCCCAATTGCCCTCTCTGTGGTGGATAAGATGACTTTGTCCATGTGTTTTGACATTGTCCCTTTACTCAACATGTGTGGAAGTGGGCTTCCATAGTTTTTCCTTCATACAAGCTATCTCAAGAGGATGTGATATTCAGCTTTTTAAACATTACTTTTGCTAATCTCAAGTTTCTATGGAAAGATATTAGGCCTACTATTTTATATTATATTTGGAAGTGAAGATGCAATGTTATATTTCAAAGGACAGATTATTCTAATAAATGTTTGCTCACTAGGTTGGAGAAGTTGCAGATCTTTTGCCTCATTAATTTCCAACTCACATCTCAAGCATCCAAGTTCAATCTAGATAGACATTAGTTGGTTCATCTCTTGCAGTTGTGGGAAAGACTTGTGCATTCTAGTAACACTCAGTATCAGTAATCTCTGCAAGGAAGCTTTTCATTTCTGTTGTGATGAGTCACCATTGGAACTCTCTCTATCCTTAATTGAGAGTTTTTTTTCCTCTAATTCTATGTCCTTCTATCTTGTAACGAGTTAGCATGGGTGGACATTTGGTGGTGCCCCAATTCAGGTTTCCTCCCTTAATACTTGTTTATTTATAAGGCTAGTCCCGAGTTTCATGCATAATGCTCTTAGCTTCCCCCTTCCCCTTAACCCTATGACTTATTCAGGTTACTGTAAATGATACACTATTAATATCAATAGAACTTCTTTTCGGGGTCCGACACCCCCCCCCCCATATGTTTAATACGAGTGCCAATAGGAAGACCTTGATCAATAAGACACCATAAAAAATACAAATTTTAGGAAATGTAGGAGCTCTCTAAATATCTTGCATTTTCCTCATTCAAAAGTATGAGACTAATTGAATTTTCTAGGCCTTATTGAATTTGTTATGAATAAGATCATTTTTGTAATAATCTCCTAAGAAAATTTTAAATTAAAAGGAAAAAGAAAATTTATCATCCTTCCAAAAGATATTTTAAAAAGCTTGATACAAACTGTTGATAACTTTAAATAAATTCTTAAGATTAGAAATTACTTTTTCAAATTACTTCTTCTTTTTCCATTCAAGCCATAGAGGCTAGAAATTTCAAGCTAAGTAATTCATCTATCATGCATATGTGAATAAGAAACTGCAGTGATACTAGATTTGCTCCAAGTGGTATATAATCTAAATGCATTAGTAGCCCAAGCTCCTTCATTAAAAGCAAGCCACCATGGATTAATTTGCTTAAGCACATGTTATGAAACTATAATATGATTATAATTCCAATATTTATTAAGCTTGCACCATGTCTTTAAATTTTTTTAAGAATTGAAGAACTCGGAAAAAAAATGTCTTAAGAAAAAAGAAGAAAGTGTAGAAAGTTATTAGAAGACAAATTATTATCATTCTTAGGTTTTCCTTGCACAAGTGTGTTTCTTAATAGAAGCATCGAAACATCATCTCCATTAATGCATTTTTATACAAGAGAAACACCTTGGTTATAATAATTAATGTGGCTAAGTCCTCCATCTTTCTTACTACTAATGCACATATCCCAAGTAACTCTAGAAAAACCTTTTCTATGTTGCTTAGCAAACCAAAGAAATTAGCGGATAATACAATCAATTCTATCATAAGAAGCTTTAGAAGAGAGCCAAAAAGTAATAAACACATGTTTCCTATATTTCCTAGCAAACCAAAGAAATTAGTAGATAATACAATCAATTTTATCATAAGAAGTTTTAGAAGAGACGCAAAAAGTAACAAACATATATTTCTTATATTGCTTAGCAAACCAAAGAAATTAGCAGATACTACAATCAATTCTATCATAAGAAGTTTTAGAAGAGATCCAAAAAGTACTAAACATAAGTTTCTTAAAGCATTTGGTTAACAAATAAAAATTTGCTAGTAAGACTAAGCTTTTCTTCTTTCCATTTATTGAGTTTTTTTATTTTAACAACCACATAATTCCACAAAATAGTAATATTAGGCTCAAAAGAACAAGCATTCCTAAAATTTTGAAAACAAAATCTTTTTTTAAGATTTTCCAAGGCTTGAGAGTAATTCACTCATCAATATTGTTATTACAAGAAAAAAAAAATTTTGTCAATTGATTTGAGAGTCAAATAACATGCAATAATCCTCTACTGTGTTTAAAAGAATATTAAGATGTTACAAAGAATTGTTGATCATAACAAAAGAATCATCTGCAAAATGTATGTTAAGAAATTGTGTACCTTGATCATCAATTAAAATTTCCTTAATTATATTCCTGTGTAGATTATGTAAAAGAAAATTTGCAAAAATAATGAAAAGATAGGGAGTTAAAGAACAACCTTGATGAACTGAACATTGAATAAAAAAGGAGGAACTTAGTCCAAAATTAGTGGCAAGTTGAGCATTCACTTCAATGAGTAGAATATTGATGAATCATGGTTTGCTAGGCCTCGATATTGGATCCTCAATATTGGGTACACGATATGATAGCCTGGATAACGATATCAAATACACGATATCGCAATTCCTATGTAGGCCTATAAATACAACATTTGGGTGCATAGGAAAGGAGTTAGTTGGAAAGTTTTAGAGTAGAGTTGTTTTGTTAGTTTTTAGTTCTTCCCAAGTGCATGCCCACAGTGTGATGATTGTAATTGTGCAGAATCTTTGTTCAAGTGTGATGTACTTGGACACATGGACATACACACCATCGACAATAAAGAGCGAGATTACTTCATCATTGTAGCATTCACTTAGTTTTTAATTGTTTAAATTGTTGATTATTATTTATTATTTTCTTATTAACATTTATTTTATCATCATTACTATTTTTGTTGTTAAATGCAAAATGAGTACGTCTTAATCACAAACATTTAGTATAACTACTTGGTGAAACACCCCAAAAAATTCAAAATCATTCTTGCATCACCAGGCCTTGCAATTCCCGCAAACACGGCAGTTCTTTAGGAGGAGAATGCTCCGAATCTGGGCTGGCCAGTTCAACAAATTTTCTACTTTAGGTGTAAACAGGCTTTACGAGTCATCCTGCCTATCCACCTAAGTAGCTTGCCCAGCTGACAGCCTACTCAAAAATGGTGCATGGAGTTGGCAGTAGCATTCTGGATGCACAAAATAGTTCGGCAAGCTTTCTAAGTTACGAAGTCTGCTACGCTACGCTAGACCTCGCTATGTAGCGTAGCAAGCTTCAAAAGACAATTGCAGAACAAAGTGCCATGCTATGCTACGCCACATGATGTAGCGTAGCATGGAAATAGCTTCACTACCAGTTTCCCATGCTCAATTGCAAATCCTTCAACAATGTCCCTTTCCATCAGGAAGCACCGGACCATTTCTGCTGCTACGCTACATCGAGCTATAAGGTGCAGCAAGGTGTAGCAATCCTGTGGAAGAGACAAAAGGTAGCTCAAATGACAAGATTAGCAAGTTTGCAAGTCTCGCAGGAAACAAAGTTTGTAAATCTATAAGGTTTTCGTGATGAAGGTCAATTGCTACACTACGTAGCGTAGCAAGCATGAAACACATGTAGCAAAATGCATGACAAGGTGCTATGCTACACCAAGCATGCTATGCTACAAAGCATAGCAAGGCATGCGGGTGGTTGTGCAACATCAATGCACTTCACCTAATTAAACCATTGGCACACATCTCCAGACGCTGACGACGCAATTACGACATGGTAGGTTTATAGTTATGGCATAGTAGGTTGGCATTACAATGGTCTTGCAGGTCCAACGGTCATACATGGCACGTGTGACGCCAGCAAGTCAACGTGAGCTAGGGGCATGTGGCATCCAAACCGCCCCTTTCGTGTGCCCTTTAGCCNGTGGCACGTGTGACGCCAGCAAGTCAACGTGAGCCAGGGGCATGTGGCATCCAAACCGCCCCTTTCGTGTGCCCTTTAGCCCTATAAATACCCCAATGAGCAACGCTCAAAAGGTTTGACTATCTCCAGTTCAAAAAATTCTCGAGAGAGCATCATTCAAAAGGTTTGGAATTTTTCAACAAACAACATTCAAAAAGTGAGGAATTCTCCTCAATTCCTTGACTTTTCATCGCCTTGACATTCACTCTGGCCTTTAAGTTTTTCATTCATGCACATTGTAACATCAAGCATTGTAAGCTTTCTGTTTGACACTGTAAATAGTTAGCATTTTTAGCTGGCATATTGTCCCATTCCCTTTCTACCACCTTGGTAGAATCCCTACATTGTCAGCACCCAAGGTTGTGCCCAAGCGCGTAATCTGTCTTGCTCTACATGTCCTGGTTACTCTCAGGATCTCTGCACTCCATCAAGCTATGCAACCAACTATATCCACCTTAACAAAGCAAGCCTATAGCTTTGAAGTGATGCATTTTTCTAACTGTATCTTACTTTGTTTCCTAATCATTGTTGTGTTTTTACTTTTTTTCGCTCTACTGTGTTGTGCATTATTTTTTCTGCTTTATTTACTCTCAAGCATTACACCACATTTTCATTCCAGCTTTCAAAATTATATGTTGCAAAAGGCTATATAGACATCGATTAAGTCCCTGTCTAATTGACTAGACTGTTCAGGGCACCCTATGTCTACACACACCCAGTATGACCCTCCCATGGGCACGAGGTTGAAACTGTCATGCCTGTCGACCCCTCGGTGTTTTCCAGCCACTGATGTTTTTGGTTGCTATAGTTTTCTAGTGCTAGAAAGAGGGCCTTTTGATGCCTTTTTTGCGTGTCACGGTAGTTCTATGCATTTTGCACCCTGATTCGCATAAGCGTAAATGCAACACCCTTTGCGGTTATTTGTGCTTTGTGTGGTGTAGATCGGTCACCTCGATGATTCCTCGGGAGCCCCACAGAACACAAGGCCTCTGATCGCTAGCTAACTAGCTTATTTTATGGTAGTCTTATGTGCGTTCTGTACCCCATCCTGCATGGTACAGGATGGTCACCTCGACGGTCCCTCTGAGATCCTGCAAGACATAAAGCCTCTGGTTGCTAATTAGCTTGCCCGTCCTATGGTAGTCTTGCGTGCATTCTATACCCCATCCCGTGTGGTATAGGATGGTTGCCTCAATGGTCCGTCCAAGATCCTGCAAGACATAAAGCCTCTGGTTTCTAGTTAGCTTACCCATCCTATGGTAGTCTTGTGTGCATTTTGTACCCCATCCCATGTGGTACAGGTTGGTTGCTTCGATGGTTCCTCTGGAACCCTACAAGACTTAAAGCCTCCTTGGTTGCTAGTTAGCTAAACTTACCCTATGGTAGTCTTACGCATGCTCTGTACCTCACCATGTATTGGCATAGATGACACCCTTTCGTGGTTGTTTACACTTTGTGTGGTGCAGATCGGTTCTCTCGATGGTTCCTCTGGAATCTGGCAAGACATAAAGCCTTCTTCTTTTTTGCTATTTGTTGATTTCCTTGTTCATTCACACTTTTTTTCATAACTTTTATGCTTTTTTGCATAACCACTAGCTTAACAATGGCTTTTTAAACTACTGCTCCTGATGCCTTCAATGTGGAAGTTCCCTTCAACGTGAAAGACCCCATCATGGTTCAAGGCAATACTAGTGCTGGACAACCACTAAACCCGATTCTAGAAATGCACCAATCTCTCAGAGTCCAAAATTGAGGACCTAAGGGATTGGGCCAACAACATGAGCATTATTGTTTTCCTTGTGCAAAGGTGTAGGCAAATCTGCCCTTGGATTACATGAACTTGAAAAAAAACGTAGCTTCAAGTTCTCTTACTACAATGAGAAGGAGTTTGTCCCTATTCCCAACGTTTTGTTACCTTTAACACAAGCATACCAAAGGCTTCTAAACCAACTAATCCAGTTGGAGAGGCTTAGGGAGCAACAGGACATAGTTTCCAACCAAGATGATGCTTTCCAGGACAGGCAAGAGGAACTCAGTTCTCAATCAGATGAGGGAGGTCCAACCGGCCCCACTCCTATCCCTCCTACCCAGTCCTTCTAGGCCAAGCCATCTTCTCTTACCACTCCCTTTGTAATTATGCCTACGCTTCTACAACCCATGATTACAGCCACTATGGGTAGCCATGCCAATCTTGTAGGGTTCCAACACCCTCTTTTTCTTGCAGCTACTATCCCTTTACCGACTGTTTAGTAGTCTATTCCTATAGCACATCGTATGCCAATCGTGGCTACCCTGCCGCATGTTCATACCATGCCTCTTTCGCAAACATACATGACTTCTGCCTCTATTCCTACATTCACATTAGTTCCACCCACCATGGCAAGCCCTGGCCCATCCACATGTCACAAATGTCGCACTACGTATGCTCTCAAATGCACCAAGCGTCACAGTTGGCACAACCTAACACCGGGTTATGGTCTATGTTGCCAGCGACACAAGTAGTCTACCCGGCAGCCCAACTTGTGGTTTCCACCTTAACAACACCACCTACTGGGTGGTGGACAACATAGGCAGCACCTCACATGGGGGTCATCCCAACGATACTGCCAATGGGTCAGGCCATTGCCCCCATAGCTCCCTAGCCATCCACAATGTTGCCGAGTCTAGACCAAGCATTTTAGCTCATCTAAACCCTCACTAAGGAAATAGAACACCTCAAAGTTGTTGGGTCCGACACAATACAAGTCATAGAATTTTACCAGGATGACCCCATCAGCCCTTCAATCCCTACTTTGACGTTACCCTCGGGGATGTCTCTCCCACACTTCACAAAGTATGATGGGGAGGGAGATCCCAATGCACACCTTGTCACCTTTAGGTCTGATTCTTTGCTATTGCAACAATGGCTGCACCTGATCATTCATGTCTTTGCCATGTCCCTAGTTGGGAAAGCCCTAGATTGGTATCATGCATTGCCATGCTCATCCATATCAACTTTGGAAGAGCTACTGATCCTGTTCGTGACACACTTCAAGTACAACTTGAAGCTAGAAACCACACTGGATCAGCTGATGAGCATGAAGCAAGATTCCCTAGAGCCGGTCCAAAAGTTCATTCAATGTTGGAGTGCAATCCTTAACAAAATCCACGAGCCCATTGCGGAAGTCCACTTGCTGGTCGTCTTTAAGGGTGCAGTGAATGACTTCATCAAGTCCAAACTGTACTATCTCACTCCTCGCTCTCTTATTCAAGCCTTCTCCCAGACTAAGAGCATACAAGACGTGGCCGAGGTAAGCAAAGACCCAACCTACCTCTCTTACAAGAGCTCCTTCTCAAAGAAGGAGAAGCGTAAGGCCCCAACAATCATAGTGGCTACTGTGGCAACTAAGGCCAAGCCCAAACCTAGCAACAACAGTGGCAAGAACAGCAAGAAATCATCACACAAGTGGCTAACCCTGCACCCAAATAGGGCCATGCACCACAACCTGCTACACCTATGCCTGAGACATCTGCACAACCCAAACCCAACTTTGAGCGTAAAAACTGTTCAAAGTACACCCCACTACCTCTAAAGCCTTTAGAGCTTTTAAAGCAACTGCTGGCAGTAGGATACATCCAACATAAGCAAATGTTGAAAGAGGCAAATGCGAGACATCAACACTACTACGAGCTCCTTAGGAATCCCTCTTTGGCTCTACCTAATGAGCCTCTAATTGCTAGGGGTTTCAGGCTAGATAGGTTTTATGACTACCACCAATAGTGTGGTCATAACACGGATTATTGTTTATCATTACAGGATGACATCCAAGGATTAATTGACCAGGGAAAGCTGGTATTGGACAAAAGCAACTCGGTATGCCCTGAAAATCAACCTATGTGTATCTACATGGATCCCCTCAATGCCAATAATGCTGGTTACGTCCTCAATGCTATCAACATTGACAATGATCCCAGGTGACCCCGATAGCAATTCGTGATCCGTGCACCTCATCATAGTGCACCAACATCACCAATAGTTGGTCCGAGCTTGCAGCAACTGTTCATCCTAAAAGTCCCACCACAAGCATCCACCTTTGCATCACCTATCAACGGAGCCACGCAACCCCGATATTTAACACCTTTAGCTCCATTTGTCATCAGGGGACCAACACCTTTGACAGCTCCTATCTCGCATAACAAAGCTGAACAGCCTCCTCACCCCGCAAGGCAAGAAGTCCACTTGGTAGGTGAGATATTGAAGGGAGATGCCATCAAGGGTACCCCCAAGCTCATGTCTTCACCCCTTGCATCTATACCTTCACCCTCAAAGATGAAGGTCGATGTGACTATGCAGCTTGCATCACCCTACCGATGAGAATATGAACCTAGATCTGAAATCACCTCTCCTTGGGAGATTCATCTTCTGGTATGAATCGAAGAAGAGGAAAATGTCAAACAAGGGGACAACCAAGAATTTCTGGATGCCCTCACTTAGGTCAAGCAAGATCTGAAGTATGAAAACACTACGTTAAGCTTGTATGACATAATCATCACATCTATACCCCACTGCAAGGCTCTAATCTACATGTTAACAGTGATTCCAATTGATGAGAACATGCCAGCGGAAGAGGAAGCGATCCATTTGGTCATACTTCCCATTGTACCCATTAAGTCCGTGACACCTCGATTGACTTTCAGTGACAGCATCATTAGGGAAGATCCCAAATGGGGTCAGGTGACTATGGTGCCTCTCTTCATCACAATTTGGGTTGTCCAACACTAGATCCGAAGGGTACATGTTGATGATGGGGCTACCACAAATATCATTCCTTTTCCTATAGTGGATAAGTTGGGATTGGTTGACCAGATCAAACCCATAACGACATCATGTCTGAGGTCCTTCAATGAGGCACGCATCCTAGTGAAAGGCATAGTTTACGTAGACTTCGTAGCAGGAGACCAGTTCCCCATAGATGCGACGTTCATAGGGGTCGAGGAAATGCCTGGGTTTAACCTGATCTTGGGAAGGTTATGGTTTGCATCACTTAGGGTTGTCTCCTTGCCTATACACCAGGAAATCCACTTACCATACGTAGGCAGGGAGGTGGTGATCCATGGTGATGAAGTAGTGATGTAGGCAATCAGTAACATAGACACGGAGCAAGGCTTAGAGGTTACAACCTCCAAAAGTGAGGCACCTACTCACATATGCATTAACCATCCAATGGAAGGATCGGCCCAATGAGCTGACTCCCAAATCAAAAATGCATGGGTTGAGTTACCCTTCCAAGTGGAGGATGATGATGTGAATGAGGGCCCTGGCGAAATACCTTGGCCTCATGTTCTGATCAACCCACGATGGGTCAAGAGGTAGTTACGCATAGCATAGTAACCCTACTACTTCCTTCCTAGTTTCCACCCCTTGTACATCATTGCTTTGCACTTTGTTAACATGTTGTCCTTTTGGCATGCTACGCTATGGCCTGAAATGGCCTAAAACTAGCATCGTTGCTTTTCGCTTTGCTAACATGTCATCCTTCTAGCATGCTATGCTATGGCCCAAAATGGCCTAAAACTAGCATTGTCGCTTTTTGCTTTATTTACGTACTATCTCTTTTGACAATGGCCCGAAATGGCCTAAAACTAGCATTGTCACTTTTCTCTTTGCTAAAACATAATCCTTCTGGCATGTTACATAATAGCCCACAATGGCCTAAAACTAGCAATGGCCCAAAATGGCCTAAAACTAGCATATGAAAGCATGAAAACTTTACATGATATGCAAGTTAATGCAAAATCAGTTTCTTTTTTGAAGTGTTTCATCTTATTCAAAACTTTCTCTTGTTGGGAATGTTTGCAAAATTTCAAACTTTCAATGTTTGCAAAATTTTAGAATCTTGAAAAGTTTTAAAACAAATCCCATGCTATCATGGGTTGTCTCTATTTTCGTCATCCTCGCTATTCACCTCTGCTTCATCTGCTTGTGCATCATCTTCCCCTATGTTGCCTTTTGTTGCTGCCTGTTCTTCATTCCCTCCCCCTACGGGCCTTGCCCCATCATCTGGAGCCTACATCGTAGGAATGAAGTAATCAGTTAGGGCAACAAATGCAAACTATAACATGACATGAGCATCTACATAGTAAAGTGACTAACTTGAGAGGTGCCCGCGTCAGTCTCAAAGGGTATCTGATCTAGACCAAGCTTGAGGTGATGCTAGATCTCCTCTGTCATAATGTCCATCCAATGCCTGTCACTAGGTTCAGCATTCACAGTCGTGGCTCTCTCCCTTTCCATGGTCATCCATGTTAAGGATCTCGAGGAAAGGGAGGTGGTTGCGGTCTACCTTGTAGGAAGGTCCACTTTCAAGTTAGGAGATTTTGTAACCTTCACCTGCTCTTTGAACTTAGCATAGGCCTCTGAAGCGTCGATGGCATTAATGAATGCTTCATACATGAATGCCTCAACAACAACATCTTTGTACAATTTTTGATGGGTGTCATTCTTTACCTTGTACACATGTTTGTGGTCTCTCTAGGTTCACCCCCATTGGAAAACCTTGGCGTTGATATCTTTCATGTCTTGGCACTTCTAGGTTAGCAACTCCATCTGCATTTGCTGTTTGACTATCTCATGAGTGGATTCAACGTTTTGACGAACAACGGTCCAAAGTCTAGTGTAATCATCTCCAGCCTTGTGCCAGTCGTCAGCATCAGGGTTACGGTTTACAAGGAACTTATTTCTCAACTTGAGATCCTTCACATCAATGATCAATTTGGCCTCTCTTTGCTTAGCCCTTTGGACCTATTTCCACAGGTCCTCGTTGATGCACTTGTACACTCACAGAGATCATGATGAGTGAAAGATGCACTTGTGAGTCTCATCAAACATGTGACGAGGCACCTGGGTCACATCAGGTGAGAGTGTAGGCATGGCAGCAACTTTCATGGGTCGTGATGGGTCTCATTTGAACCAAGAGGCTGGGTTGACATGAAGAGTATAGCAATCACGTTAGCACAAAAAAATCAACGAATTCAAAATTTTCTAGCATAACCACATAGGAGCATTTATACTACTACTTACCCGCATCAAGGTCCGCCTACTGAAGGCGTTTGATCATGTCGTCGACAAGTCCCTGCACGAATGCAAACTTGCCAGGGATCTCATCCTGTGACTCTGTGCGAATCAGAGGGGGTCCTGCGACACCAGCAATAGCACCTGTTATATGACTAAGCATATTAGCAATGTCCAAAATGGACTACAATAGGGAAAACATATCGCCAAACTCACCAGTGTCTGGCTGTGGTCTTTCTTCTTGCTGATGCAAGAGAATGGTGGTAGCCTTGGTGGAAGGCCCTACCAAGTCCATACAATCCCTTTCCTCATGCGTTGGTGCCTTTCTCTTTAGGAGACTAGCATCTTTTTTATTAAAGGGAGGCACATGTTCATTGATAAGAGGCTCCCTAATGACAAGATCCCCTGCCCTAGAAATAGGAGCTCCCTTATTTTTAACTAGGGCCCTTTCCTCCGAGATTGGGGCCTTTGCATCTTTATTTGTCGCCCCCATTCGAGGGCAGACACTTTTTCATATTCTTCTTCTTCTTCTTCTTTTTCCTCTACTAGTAAAAAATGCATTTTTGCATTGGTTTAAAATAAATTAAGCTCAAAGTAGATGCTACGCTATGCTACACCACCTAGCATGGTATAGCATAGCAAGCAATAGCAAAGTAAGCATTACATGAAAATATTTACCAATGGGGGGTTGCGTCCTCTAGAGCTTAAGCTGCAGTCTTTGTCCCATCTCTTCCTCCATGCAAAGGGTTTCCCTAGATGGGGGAGGTCTCTTCCTCTACAACTCCTTGGGCATAGTATCAGTAATGAGACATTTCCCCTGCATCATGCTACCAACTATAACAGGGGGTGTCTCTCCCATGCTATCCTGGCCACGAACGTTGTGAGCTGCTAGACATTTGATCGTTACAGAAAAAGACTCCCTGACCACTTCTGGGAGATCTTGGGCTCATGTGATCTAGAGGATCTACCAAATCCATGGCTTGGAGATCTAGTTGTGATCTCACATGGCCCAGACTTCATCCTCTTGAACCACTAGAAACTCTGCAAAGCACTTTAGACAGCCTATGTAGAAGGCATAGTGTATGTTGGAGTGGTACTCCATTTTTTCATGGAGTCCCAAAATCTTAGCCTACAAGCCCTTACATAGGAAGCTGGCCTAGTTATAATGGGCCCCTTCCTCCATAACCTCCTACATTATCTAGGCTTGCTCAAGCCCCAGGACCTTTCCTTGGATGAGCAGTTGGGGGAATGCATGGGCACGAAAGACCGGGTAAATCTCCATGGCAGGTATACCCTTAAGCTTATCCATGGGGAATCCTTTTTGCTCCTTAATGAGCTGCAACCACTCCTCGATATCCTTCTTCATAAGGGTCAACTCCTTCTTGCACCTCAAACCTATGGGGACGCCATCAGTAGGAACATCGAACAAGTCCGTAAACAACTGGTCATTGATTTCAATGACCACCCACACGTCCTGTATGCGCATGCAAAAATGGCTTGCCCTCTCAGAAAAGGAGTTGACCAGGGAAAGCATCTCGATGGCCAGAATGCTCAAATTCAGGGCCATGAATAGATCCATAAGCCCTTCCTTTTAAACATTCTTGACCAAGGAGTCTGGGGTCCTCTGGTCTAACCAACACTGGCTCACCACTACTTCATCGTATTTGAAGTAGATGCTTGCCCCTTGCATCTCTACAGTTACCACTATCATCTCCTGGGGCTTCTTTGCCCCTACAATAGTTTTCACAAAACATGCTTAGCATAATGACACAAAAAATACATGGATTGCAAAAATACTTGAGCATGCAACACTTACTGTTTGAACCACCGAGTCTATATGGCAACGAGAACGACAAGAGTTCAGCCATTAGTGCCTCTTCAATCATGAACAACTTGAAGGGTTCTTCCCACTCCTTATCCAGCCAACACTTCTCCCTACATAGATTATAGGGGGCATAAAACATGCTTGGGTAGGTATGGTATTCTCCCCCACACTGACTGATCATACCTGACTGTAGGTTCTTAGTAGAAGAAAACTCTTGTAAGGCTAGTTGTGCTGTAGCCAGCAGACCCAGTCGATCATGAACCCCATCATCATTGATAAAAAACCTGGTGACAAATACACACTCTTAGCATTCGGTCAATATGGCTAGTGTTGCACAACATAGTGGAGCAAGGTTGCAAAACTCACCTGCCAGCACAATAAATAGTCCCATGTGGGTTTTGAAAGCACGTTGCCATATGATGTGCGAGGAATAGTGTGTTGTACTGATGGTAGAAGCTGTATTCAGGAATGCCCCAGATGTAGCCTAAACTCCTTAACCCTATTGAGTGTTGGCTGGATCCCTCTCCCTGCCTGATCATGATTGCCCCATTAGTAGAAAATCTCAGAATGCTACAACTTGCCCCAAACAGCATGACTTTTGTTATGCTAGATGCCTTCTCCTTCTCCAGGGAGGACCAAACGATCACACTAAAGTGGTCGAGGAGGAATTGCAAGAAGTTCCATGCCCCATCCCTAAACCATACCCCTTGCTCTCCTATACGTATCTAAGGAGGAGGGGCATTTGCCACAAGTCTGCTCACATGGCACAGGATCCTTCTAATGTCCAAAACGATTAGCCTAGACCTCGACCCCAACCTACACAACATAATCAATGAATGTCACCATCACACTTAAAGGCAACACACGCACAATGTAGCAACGTCTAGTAATCCATGTACATAGCGTAGCATAACCTTCTGCCTGTACATAGCGTAGCAATGGTGTGAAAGCCTAACATAGAAAAAACATGCAAATAAGCCTAACGTAGCAAAAAAACAATTGATAACATGCTCTAATAAAACACATGTCACGTTGCCACATCATACATGGCCTAGCCCTCCCAGGGGTTTTATGTTACGACATGCTAGGATCAAGCAACTTAAACTACCCCAGCCCTCGTGGTTATGACAACCATGGCGATGGTAGTTTCAATGGCCTTGTATGAAACCACAACGTAATGTTTATGCATCTACCACGACTGAAATGGTGGTAGTAGCGATGTAGAGAATAAAATGACATGATCACAAAAAAACACAAGTAACCAAGGATGGACGCAAAACAAACAAGACACAAAATAAGAGCAGGGAACAATAGAAAGCACAAGACAAAAAGGCAAAGAAATGTAGTAACTTACTGGGTCAACAACATGCTTTGCCGCACTACAACGCACGCTTGTGGCACACGCCCTAGGGTCTTCTTTGCCTCCTCAACCCTTGCAAGTGCCCGATGGGTCTTAGGAGCCATTGTCCTGCTTGTGGATTTACACCTTTCGCTGCAAAAAACTCGTTTTACTAGTCGGTTAAGACAATTGCTTCATGCTTCGAAATCGCCTTATGCTCTAATGTGGGCTCTACGCTCATGTGGTGAAAATGGTGAAATTGCTAGGGTTTAACCCCTATTTATAGCTGTAATGACAAGGTGGGGAGACCTACCTCTCTCTCTCTCTCTCTGATTATTGCTGAGTATGCAGTACAACGTAGCATGCTCGCTACGACATCGTAACACTATTAGCATTAAAGCCTTGACACACTTCAAGCCAGCTACTTGCCTTCCTAAAAACAAAAATATATATTTGTTTTTGGTTAAGGGTCCAAAAAGACCTTAAACTAGTAATCCTAGTAATCGCAATACGCACTGGTCCAAAAAGACCTTAAACTAGCAGCCCTAGCATAGTTGCACCCCTAATAGTTCGAAAAGACCCTAAACTAGTAGTTTCAACCTGTTACATTCGTGGTCTGTAATGACGTTAAACTAACAACATCACATGATTACATCAGTAGTTTTCACATCTTCTTCCACATGGGCAGTGTCACAATTTCTAGCAGCTTCATGTTTTCATGTGTGCAGTTCATATTTTCACATTAACAGTTTGGCATTTCTCATGCTCGCAACTTCCCATTTCACATAATATTATTTTGCATGTGAAGATTTCGCATGTTGTAATTTGGAAATCCAAAATGACACTAAACTAGTAGTTTGGCATTTGCATATCAACAATCATGTAACTTCATACTTTACGTCAATATTTTTATACTTTTAGCAGTTTTACGCTCTTGTGCTATAGTGGTCTATCATGACCCTAAACTGGAAAACCCACAATCTTTATATCATAACGCTTCATAAGATGCATCTCATTGCTACTTTGCAATTTTTCATTACACACAACCTCTTCCAACAGATGCCTCTTAACTAGGCTTTCATCTTATGATGGCAGGTCAAGCAAGAGATTGGAATCCATCATGACCTTTCCACGCCTCTAACGTTAGCAGGGTCACAGGGTAAGCTCGTGAGAAAGTTGAACCCTGATATGATCGATTGGGGGTTGACCACAACTAGCACCGTAGTAGCCTTAGAGGCATTCCCAGACTAGCCCAAGCATTTAGTCCAAGCCCTAGACTTAGAGGTTGGGGATGTAATTGAGGATCCTCTCATCGAGACACCTGTGATTACATCAAAGGGGAAAGTAAAGACGTTGAAACTCAGCTCCCTCCTAGACATGCAAACAAATGAAAATGTAGTCAAGATCTTGCAAGATAACATCGATGTCTTTGCATGGTCATATAGTGACATGCCAGGTTTGGATCCGTGGATGATTCAGCACAACATCATCCTAGATCCACACATGAAAGCAATCAAGAAGAAGGCTCACAAAGTTAAGCCAGAGATCATACTAGCTGTGAGGGATGAAATCACCAAGCTATACCAAGCAAGTTTCATCTACATAGTTGACTATTCAGAGTGGGTACCCAACATCATTGTGGTTTCAAATAAAATGGGAGGAATATGGATTTGTATATACTTCTGAGACTTGAACAAGGTAACGATCAAAGACAGCTTTTTACTCCTGAGCATTGATCAGTTCATCGACACCATGGATGGCCATACTCTGCTATCCTTCATGGATGGTTTCTCTCGATACAACCAAATTCACATTAACCTAGAGCACCAGCTATCAAAAACCTTCATGACCCCATGGGGGACCTTCTACTATACTATGATGCCTTTCAGGATCAAGAATGCTGGAGCAACCTCCTAGCAAGCCATGACTTACATTTTTAGTGACTACATCCTAGAAACACTAAACAACTACATGGATGATATAGCAGTCAAGTCCAAGGAGGCAGTTGATCACCCACGTGATCTAGGGGTAGTCCTCAAATGCTGCTAAACGCATGACTTATGCCTCAATCCTAAGAAGTGCATCTTCGAGGTGAAAACTAGACTCATGTTAGTGTTCCTAGTATCGAAGGCTGGAATATGGCTGGACCCTGACAAAGTCAAGGCCATCATCAACCTAGCATCTCCCACAAACCTTAAGGAGTTACGTGGCTTGCAAGGTAGAGTGCAATTCATTTGAAGGCTTATAGTAAGGTTGAATGACAAGTTACACCCCATGCAACATCTTCTGAAGAAGGGGGTTAACTTTGAGTGGACAACACAGTGTCAACAAGCCTTCGACGACCTAAAGAAGGAAGTCTCATACCTCCTGACTGTGCATCTTCCACAAAGGGATAAACCTTTCTTTATCTACCTCGCCACCTTCGATACATCTGTCGCGATACTACTATGTTAGAAATGAGACAATGGTTCTGAGGTACCAGTGTACTACTTGAGTCATGCGCTAATAGTGCACGAGGTGAAATACAATGAAGTGGAGAAGAATTGCCTGGCCCTAGTGTTCGCACTAAAAAAGTGATGGCATTACTTATTCTACAGTACAACCAACATCATTTGCAAAAGAAATATACTCCAGGCTATCACTAACAACTTATATGAAAGTAGCAAGATAGGTCGATGGAAGGCAATAACCACGAAGTTCAATTTACATTATGTAAGTCAATCGTCAACAAAGGATCAAGCCATAGCAACCCAACTCACGGCCTTGCCAGTCGATGACCAGGCAACCATAGACCCTAAATTCCTAGATGAATATGTTAGCAATGTCAATATCATCCCATCCTAGCTTGAAGCTACCTTACATTTTGATGGCACCTCAACCATGCGAGGGGGTAGCACCGCTGCCATCATCACATTCCCCTTTGGGGATATGCATCCATCTGCTTATCGATTTATGTTCCCTTGCACCAAGAACATGGCAGAATACGAGGGGCTACTCAGAGGCCTCTTAACTACCTGAGTGTTGCACACACAACACCTGGAAATCTGGGGAAATTCACAACTATTCATAAATCAAATCACCAAGGTCTACGCCTACAAAGCTATGCACCTACAACCCTACTGCGATCTAGCAAAAATCCTGCTTAAGCAATTTGCAACCGTAGATGTGCAACACATGCCATGCAACAAGAACACCATGGAAGATGCCTTAACAACCCTTGCATTAAACATTCCATCACATTCCTTGGCAAACTTGCCAATCTCGATTATAGAATGCATAGAGCCTATCACTCAGGTGGAACACGTGGCTTCTGTCAGTGCTATAGATACCTAGGAGTGGTACGTCAACATTAAAACTTATCTACAGCATGGCGAACCCCCAGGTGGATTGACATATGCCTAGAGAGATGCAATCCGTAAGTGTGCTTGGAAATATGTACTCATGGGGAATAATGCCCTATGCAGATGTGCCTACAACGAGATATTGCTAGTATCCATGGGTGGCGAGCAAGTGCAAAAGGTAGCTAATGAGGTTCATAAGGGGTTATGCGGTGGACACATAGCACCGAGGGTTATGGCTGTGAAAATCATATGCCTAGGCTACTACTGGCCCCACATGGAATGCAACTGCCTATCGAAAGTCAAGACATATGACACATGCCAAAGATATGAAAATCTCATACACGTCTTGCCTACATAACTACATCCAACACAAATCACATGGCCCTTCCAATGATAGGGATTAGACCTCATACGGCCTATCATGCCTAAGTCCTTGATAGGGAATAGCTTCATTATCACTACCACTAAGTATTTTACCAAGTGGGTGGAAGCTATTCCCCTAAGGAAGAGAGCGTCTTAGCAAATTTGCCATTTCATTCTCGACAACATCGTAACAAGGTTTGGGCTTCCAATGACTATTGTAACTAACAATGGGCCATAGTTCAGTAGTATGAAAACCTGAACCTTTTGTAGTAATCTAGGCATTAAATAATCATTTTATTCCCCTTATTATTCAGAGTGGTAAATGGGTAGGCGGAGGCTACAAATAAGTCCATCATCAACTTGTTGAAGAGGATTCTTCACAACAGTAAGAGGTGGTGGCACGAGAAAATCCTCTACATCTTGTGGGCCTACCGAACAATGTGCAAGATCACAACAAGTAAGACATCCTACAATCTTGTTTACATATTTGAAGCTATGTTTCCTCTTAAGTTGCAGGTCCCCTCACTTCGGATGATCCTTGCGGATGTCGTGAGCGAAGCCCAGAATAATGAGTCACGAGTCATCAACCTCAACTCAATGGAGGAGGAGCATGCATAGATGCTAAAATTCATTGAGCACTACCAAAGAAAGTAGTAGCAGAAGCACCATGTAGACCCTCATCGATAGCCAGTGAAAAAGGGAGACCTTGTACTCAAGGTCGTCCATGAGCACGTGAGCAAATTCTCGGCCAACTAGGAAGGTCCTTACGTGGTTACTAAAGCCTTCAGGAATGGAGCCTTCAAGCTGGTGGACATGGAAAACAATGAGTTCATCAACCGAGTGAATCACTAGTATCTCAAGCCGTACTACGTCTGAAGCACAATGGCAATGGCGGCAATCATCCGCTACGATGATAAACTAGCAACAACACTAAGCAGCGTCCCCAATGACAATAAAATAGCGACATCGAGCAGCATTCACTATGATGTTAAACTAGTGGCAATCATCTACTATGATGATAAACTGGCAACAGCATCGAGCAGCATCTGTAATGACGATAAACTAGCGAGATCGAGCAACGTCTGCTACGATGTTAAACTAGCAATAGCACTGAGCAGCGTCCGCAATGACGATAAACTAGTGGCATCGAGTAGTGTCTGCTACAATATTAAACTGGTGACAATCATCCACTATGATGTAAAACTAACACTGCCAATCTGCCATGATGTAAAAATAGCGTAGCTCGTCCGCTATGATGGTAAACTGGCATGTACGGTCCGTTGGGACCTTAAACCAGCACAGTGGTCTGCTGGGACCTTAAACCAACACACGGTCTACCAAGACATTAAACTGGGTTCATGTTGCATCCCCAGCATGCACCAACACCAAATACACATCAAACGAGTGGGGGTGATGCTAACGCATGGGTTGGACATTGTAGCATCCAAACCACCCCTTTCGTGTGCCCTTTAGCCCTATAAATACCCTGATGAGTAGCACTCAAAGGGTTGGACTATCTCCAATTCGAAAAATTCTCCAGAGAGAAGCATTCAAAAGGTTCAAAATTTTTTAGCAAACAACATTCAAAAAGCAAGGATTTCTCCCCGATTCCTTAACTTTTCATCGCCTTGGCATTCACTTTGGCCTTCAAGTTTTTCCTTCATGCACATTGTAATATCAAGCATTGTAAGCTTTCTATTTGACACTGCAAACAGTTAGCATTTTTAGCTGGCGTATTGTCCCATTCCCTTTGTACCACCTTGGTAGAAACCCTGCATTGTTAGTGTCAAAGGCCATGCCCAAGCATGCAATCTGTCTTGCTCCACATGTCCTGGTTACTTTCAGGATCTCTACACTCCATCATGCTATGAAACTGACTGTATCCACCTATACATTGCATAGATGGAAAGCTAATTTAGAGTGCAAATTCCATGACGTGTGTACACAACTCACCATATGGAAAGCTGTTGTAGGTAGGTCAAAATCATTCATGGATGTAATGCGACTCATCCTACGAAGGAAACACCTGTCCTACAAGAGGTTGAAGAACAACACCAGCCAAGGATGAAAATACTAAATAAGTCCCTCAGAGCACTCTGATGAGGGACTCTAGTAAACATCATCTTTTCTCTCTGCCTTAACCTCTACAAACCTAATGCAACACTCTCAAGTGCAGCCAAGTGACGTATCAACACTCACCAAGCAACAACATTGACATTTTGCCTACTGTGGTGTTTCGTATTCTTTGTCAACATCTATCAAGCCAATCCTCTAGTTGTCAACAAAGAGGGGCCAATGAAACACCCCAAAAAATTAGAAATCATTCTTCCTTCACCAGGCCTTGTAATTTGTGCAACCACGATAGTTCTGTGGGAGGAGAACACTCCAAATCCAGGTTGGCCAGTTAAGAAAAGTTTCTACTTTAGGTGTAAACAAGCTCTATGGGTCATTCTCCCTATCTACCTAATTAGCCTACAGAGCCGACAACCTACTCAGAAATGATGCACGGAGTTGGTACCAACATTCTAGATGCACGAAATAGTTCAGCAAGTTTTCTAAGTCACAAATTCTGCTATGCTACGCTACGCCATGCTACGTAGCATAACAAGCTTCAGAAGACAATTGTAGAACGAAATGCCACACTATGCTACACCACATGACACAACGTAGCATGGAAATAGCTTCACCACCAATTCCCCACGCTCAATTACAAATCCTTAAACAATGTCCCTTTCCATCAGGAAGCGACGAACCATGTTTGTTGCTATGATACACCGAGCTACAAGGTGCAGCGAGGTGTAGCAATCCTACTAAAGAGACAGAAGGTAGCTCAAGGGACAGGATCAACAAGTTTGCAAGTCTCGTAGGAAACAAAGCTTGCAAATTGATAAGGTTTTCACGATGAAGGCCAGTTGCTATGCTACACTATGCTACATAGCATAGCATAGCATAGCAAGCATGCAACACATGTAGCAGAATGCACGACAAGGTGCTACGCTATGCCAAGCATGCTATGCTACAAAGTACAGTAAGGCATGGGGGTGGTTGTGCGACATGAATGCACTTCACCTAATTGGAATGTTCGCACACATCTCCAGACACTAACGGCACAATTACAACATGGCAGGTTTACAGTTATGCCATAGCAGGTTCACATTACAACGGTCTTGCAGGTCCAATGTTCATACACGGCACGTGTGGCACCAGTAAGTCAATGTGGGCTTGGGGCACATGGCATCCAAACCGCCCCTTTCATGTGCCATTTAGCCCTATAAATACCCCGATGAGCAGCACTCAAAGGGTTGGACTATCTCTGATTTAAAAAATTCTCTAGAGAGAAGCATTCAAAAGGTTCGAAATTTTTCAACAAACAACATTCAAAAAGAAAGGAATTCTCCTTGATTCCTTGACTTTTCATCATCTTGGCATTCACTCTAGCCTTCAAGTTTTTCCTTCATGTGCATTGTAACATCAAGCATTGTAAGCTTTCTATTTGACATTGCAAAAAATTAGCATTTTTAGCTGGCATATTGTCCCATTCCCTTTCTACCACCTTGGTAGAAACCCTGCATTGTCAGTGTCCAAGGCCATGCCCAAGCATGCAATCTGTCTTGCTCCACATGTCCTGGTTACTCTCGGGATCTCTACACTCCATCACGCTATGCAACTGACTGTCTGAACCCTCTTGACTATTGAATTGTTCAACAGCTTGACTACATGAAGAGGCTCTCTTACAACAATCTCAATAGTGGTTCTTATACATTGCACAATAATAAAATTCACTACTAAAATGCTCTTAAGAATTTCAAACACAAGCTCTTTTATGGTAAAATTTTAATAGAAATTTTCTATTATGCAACAAGAAACAATAAGAGAGATTTAAAAATCCCAAGATTATTTGCCAAGCATAATACTATCTAAACCACTAGCTAAACAATTTAAACAAAATAAAAAATCATAAGCATAACTCACAGGACTATGACAAAGAGGCTGAAATGTTGTCTTTAGCAAATCATCTTAAAAGCAATCTTTCACAATGTATTTTTACAAATGCTCTTCCAAGAGTTCTTTTTTTCTTCTTCTAACCCCTGAAACCTTTTTATAGGGTTCAAAAGGTAGTTAGATATTCCAAAATATCTTAGCTAACTTCTCTCCCAAATAAGGAAGTGATAACTTGCCCAACAAGGTAGGGGATATTACTTGCCCAAAAAGTTAGGAAGTTGTAACTATACATAAAGTTAGGAGAAAATCATGCTAACATTGGCATGTTTAAATATTATAAATATTTCTTTTATAAGTAATAACCTATATAAAAAATAAATCCAAGATCTCCTGAGAGCTTCATACAATTATTATTTTTCCACTGAACCATATGAAATTGAAATGTTATTTTGTGACTTTAATTCCGTGCATTCGAGTTTTGTATTTGTCTTCAGTGATAACAATTTCTTCTAAATAAACTATAACTCTGATTTATCGACATCGGCTAAAACATCTCCTAGTTCTTCTGATTTAGTTGTGTACCTGTCTTGCTATGTCTTCGTGTCTATATGACTGCACTTGATGGATTGGCAATGGCGAAGATGAATGCGTTGGTGTCAGGCACTGCTGCTATTTTTGGTAAGGTTGTTTGCAGGTTTATCATTTCAAAATCTTCTCAGGAAGCAGTTTTCTAACTTTGTACATATCCCTACATTTGGAATACATATTAATCAAAGTTGTTATAATAACAGTATCTACATCAAAGCCCTTTGGAAAATCATCCTTAATACTCCCGTGCATTGCCCACGGCAACATTCAAATCCAAACCATGTTCTACAGTCCAATCATGTACAAACCCTACATTTCTGTCCCCAAATTATTGCTCCATTGAGCAAACTTAAAATAGTGACCCTATCAGGGTAGTGGTTGTGCATTCGAGCCATTTTAGGTGCCCAACGGTGAGGTAGTCGTGGACGACATGATCAACGTGATAGTTCACAAGGTGGCTGAGATGGCGTCCAACCCACTGGCCAACGGATGGTACATTGGGGATGATGTCGCAGCGTCAACCAAGATCGTGGACCTATGCGAGGGCATTTACAGGACTGGCGGTGGTGGGGTGTACATGGGGTAGGTCCTCTGGGATGTCCATAGTACCTACTTTTATGTGGTGGACATCCAATGCCATCACTTCTTGGTGCAGTGGCTTTGGCACCCACTGCTGTCGTCGTGCACTGGACCCAACACCTTAGACCAAGCCATGCCATAGAGTTTCCCCCTTTCTTATAGTTTCAAATCGCGACTTGGTCCTCATTCACTTTTTGCTTCCACTAAACAAAAATTCTTCTATTTTTCCTGCAAACAAATAATGAAGAATTTTCTTTTGCAACTTAGCAATATGAAATGCTTTTGCTTGTTTTACAGTGTTGTCAAACTTGATTCTCGCAAACTTGTATTTTTGTGAGAGTTTGTTCTCCAGGCTCTTAATAGAGGTAGCAACCAAAGTGATCTTACTGATACCTCCCACTTCCCAAATAACAAGTGCAACTCCAGGCTCCTCTATCCCATCTATGTTTAACAATTTGCTTACTTTTTCAAAACACCCATCAACCCATAACCTTAAAGCTACATGTTTACTTCTAAATTTCCAACCATACATTGTTTTAAAAATTCAGTGTAAAAATGTTTAGGTGCATAGATCATCTCTCTCTTAAATCAATATAGAACAAACGATAAATAAAATCCCCTTTCAATCATAAAGCCTACTCTATTAAATGAGAAAAATGTACCAACACCAAGATGTTCCAAGTTTTGATAAGATAGTCCAACTGTTCCATGAAATGGCCAAATGTGCCAACATTTTTGCCCCCTTTAAAAGCTTAAAAAATTATGCAAGCCCTTTAAAACTGTACTGTACTGAAACCTTTATTAAATTTTCACAACTGAACATACAAATCTTTTTAGAGGAAAATTCCCATCAAACATAAGGTTTGATGATATAAAAACCTCACTCCTAAGAAAAATAATAATAAACTGTACATTAGCAAGTCCTTCATTCATGGACTATTCTTGAGATGGGAACTGAATTATGAGGGTTACTTTAGTAGGAATCCTCATCTCTCTAACTATCTCATAGGAAATTTCTGACGTGATGAAGGTTGTTCTGTTGTTTTTTGGCTTTGTGGAGCCTTCAACTTGATCTACTTGCACTTTTTCTTCATCAATATTCTCATTTTCTTTTTTAGATGAATCCTTCTATTCTTCGCCATTGGGTCCTTCATCTTCCTCTCGAGACACGAATGCTTCTTCCCATGACTCCTCATTAGTTGGTTGCTCTTCTCCCCTCTCCTCTTCTTGGGTGCAATCTTGATATTGTCCCCAAACATTTGACTTTATCTCTAAACCTCTTGTGAGGAATGAAAATTTATTAGGCAACCAAACCATGAAAGGACACTATTTTAGTGCTCCACATGATCTAGCTTTCAAGTAAGCCTTCAACACAAGTTCAAGACAACATCCCATCACATATGGAATAAAAGGCTTTCTCATTGTTCTTCCAAAATCCATCTAATCTTTCAAATTAGGTCTCTCTTACTTTCTCTACTCAACTTGAATTGAAAGATGAGGAAATCTTAACAACCCAATCCTCTTTTTATAGGTGCTAGAAATTTAAAATTCCCTCCAAGAGTCTTCAACCAATTTTTCCTCTTTTTAGGCATTCTAACCACTTTTCACAATCCTCACTAAGTGGTGGATGAGTCATCTTCTCCACTTATTACACTTGCAGGATTCCACTTGTTTCACTTGTAGGCTTCCACTTACCTCACTTGAAGGAAAACTATTTTCTGATAAATATATTCATTATTATAATATACTATCAATAGCATAATTAAACATAATAATTAATACTATACTCCTACTCCTAGTAATATTAGTAATATTATATCTAATAGTATATACATATATTACTTGTGTAAGGATACCTTCAAGCTGTATGCAATTGTCCCAAATAATGTTTTATATGTAAAACATTATATGGAAATTGCAATTCTATGCCATCCAAAGTTGATAATTTGTAAGTATCTTCTGACAATTACTTTGTAATTTGAAAGGGACCAATCCATGTCGGCATAAACTTATTTGGTTTCTTTATATTCCATAATAGGACAAGGTCCCATATCTTGAAAGTTATTTTCAGAGCTTTCCTATCAAACCTTCTTTTAACTTGAGAGGTATTCTGTAACAAATTATCCCTTGCTTTATCTACTTTAGCTTCCCTTTTAATAAGCAAAGTCATGAAACTTCTATCTTTATTACTTTTTTCACTATATCTTTGTATGAATTTAGAAGCTAAGCTTACAATCTTATTTGTAATTCCTACTGGCAAACCATAGAATAAGTTATACGGTGATGTCCCAATAGCTCTCTTGAATCTAATTTGATCTGGCCATAATGCAGATTGTAGGTAATTTATCCAATTTCCTGGATTTCCATCCATCGATTTCTTGATATAAGCAATAAGCTTTTTATTAGTGGATTCTGCTAGGCCATTTCCTTGAGGATAATAGGTTGATAAGGAAAATAAGAAAATAGAATTTTTTATGCTTATTTGATAAACTCTTTGGATTTGAAGGCGGATCCATTGTCTGACACTAATGCTTTGAGTAGACCAAATCTACTTAGAATGTGGTCTTCTAGAAACTGAATTACATTTGATGCTAAACTTCCTCTTAGAGCCTTTTCTTCAGACCATTTAGTGAAATAATCATTAGTCGTGAGAATAAACTTGTGTCCAGCTCTTGAAGGAGTAATTGTACCAATAAAATCCAAACCCCATTGCTGAAATGGTCTATCTACAACTACTAGCTTTAAAGGGGATCTAGTCCTTTTAATCTTGGACCCATGAATTTGACATTTATAGCATTTTTGAATCTTTGAACTAATATCTTGATGCANCTATTAACTTGGGTAATCCCATTCCCTTAATTGTTTTGCATATTTCCAATGAAAATCTAAAACTTTGCAACTTTATAAGACATTTTTCTTTTCTCAATCCAATCTCATTTTGGGCTAGGAATTGATTGACTGCAGGTTCAATTAGCATAATGTGGACTAATGAACTTTTCAAATAATATTTAAAATGCTGAAGTGCTTTAATGATTGTAAAAGCTTGTTTCTCTAAGTCTGAATAATTTAATTTTGAACTTTTTAACTGATACCCAAAAAATCCAATTGGTTCATCTTGACCTTCATCATCTTTTCGTGTTAGAATGGCAGCAATAAAATCATTCTAAGCAAAATAATATAACCAAAATTCTTCTTTAAGCCTAGGCTTCACCAAATATGGAGCTTCTTATATAGCATTTTTAATTTCTAATAAAGTTGTCTCTGATTCTGGTGTTTTCTCTACTTGGACATCCTTTTTTAGCATATGCATCAAGGGTTTGGTAATTTTAGTAAACCCAGGGATGAACTTTTTCACAAATTTTATCTTTCCAAAGAAAGATCTAAGAGATTTCTTACGTGTGGGATGTTCAATATTCTATACTACTTGGATTCGGGAATTGTCTATGGTAATTCTTTCTTGACATATCACATGGCCTAATAAGCTTCAGGATTTAACCTCGAAGATACACTTCTTAGGATTTAATGAAATACTAAACTCACGACATCTATCGAAAACTTGCTAGAGATGATTAATATGATCTTCTTTTTTCTTTGAGAATATTGTAATATCATCCAAATAAACCACCACAAATTTTCCTAATAAATCCTTAAATGCTAAATCCATTGCTCTTTGGAAAGTAGCTCCAGCATTTGACAATGCAAATGGCATTCTATGGTAAGTGAAAGTTCTCTATTTGGTGATAAATGATGTTTTGTATCTATCATTCTTATCTACCATGATTTGATTATAACATGAGAAACCATCTAAGAAAGAATATACTTGATAACCTGAGACTTTAATCAGCATCTCATCAATTCTTGGAAGTGGATACTTATCCATTTTTGACGCATCATTCAGATTTCTAAAGTCTACACAAAGCCTTATATCATCATTTTTCTTTCTCAATGGAACAAGGTTAGCAAGCCATGTTGAATATTGTACTGGATATATGATTCGTGCTTGTAACAACTTCTTGATTTTGGCTTCCATATCTGGTTCAAATG
The DNA here is from genome assembly GCA_015680685.1 of Gnetum montanum. NCBI lineage: Eukaryota > Viridiplantae > Streptophyta > Gnetopsida > Gnetales > Gnetaceae > Gnetum > Gnetum montanum. The sequence goes on from MNCI01010982.1 coordinate 139,269, forward strand.
ATGGATTGAATTTCCTTTATTTTTGCTTGACTATTTTACAACCTTCTATTAAAGGAATTTTATGTGTTATTACATCTTTCCTAAAAGCTTTAAGATCATCATAACACCAAGCAAAATTGTTCAAATTATTTCTTAGACATGTTAACAAGTTTTGCTTGAAATTTGAATCTCTTTCCTCTGTAACATTCAACATCTTTGGTATCCTGTCTAATCCAAAATTCACTACCTTGAAAGCTTGGCTATCTTGGTTTTGTATATCCTTTCCAGTAAATAAATTTTTCTTAAACTCATGTTCTAAGTCAATCATCCTTTTTGGAATATAATTAGCTTTGGAGTTTGATGATGTTTCAGGTATCACTTGACCCCCAAATTATTGTTTATTTTTCATAAATCTTAGTACTTAATAATCATCTTCAAATACTTGTAAATGTCTTATATTATATGGTACTAATGGTTGATGTTCTTCTTCAACCATTACATCTTTGTAATTTTCTACTTTTTGCATATTCAATGTTGAAGCTACCTTTGCCAAATCATCTGCTATATGATTCTCTGCTCTATTTATATGCTCTATTCGACAATGTTGAAACTGATCTAACATCATACAAGAAAGTTGCTTATAAGGTCTTAAGAATGAACTTTTTACTACATAGTTACCCTTTACTTGTTCACAAACTAATCTTGAGTCTCCTTTTATAGTGATTACTCTAATCTTTTTGTCTAGCGCTATTCTTATACCAATACATAAAGCTTCAGACTCAGCCTTGTTGTTAGTACAAGAGAAAGATAGATGAATTGCCTTGAGAATTTCAGGTGAATCATTCCTTAATATAACTATACCGAGTCCTACACCTTTTGAATTACATGAACTATCAAAGTATAACTCCCATTTATCCTCATTCTTTGAGTGTTCTTTTTCAGAACTATAATTTTCTTGGAGTGTACAAATTTTTTTTTCAACACCTCCCTTTTCAACTATTTTACTTTTTCCATTTAAATTAATGTTATCAATCATCAAAGGTTTCCTATAGATGTATATATAATTTGGTTCTCCTTTGCAAGGTATCCACATGTGAGAATAATCTATTGATATGTAACCTGAGAAATTCTTGCTCCAACTTCTACTCAATAAGAGACTATGTGAATTTGGTATATCTACCACTTGGATAGTTACTCTACTTCTAATACGAGGTTTAGAAGAAATTTCCAATAGAAAATTTGGTAATTGATCCACAATCTTCACTCTACTTTTATCCCCTTGAACAATCTTTTTATTTGATTTTTTAGGAATCAAACTGAGTTTCTTACATATAGACAATGACATTATAGTAGATGTAGCTCTAGAATCAATTAAGGAATTGTGTAAGTATTTATCCTTTAATTTCATTGTCAAAAGGAAAGGAGGAGCTTTCTTATCATATGAGGTCTTTAATTTCTCATCATTATTAGACACATAACTTAACTCTGACTCTCTAACTCTCCTTTTACTTTTAATGAACTCTAAAGCCTTTCTTTGCTGATCTCCTATTTGAAGAAACTGATAAAAGCTAATATTGGCCTTGACATGTTTAAGTTCTTCAATCAAATCATACTCTCGATCACCAATAAAGCTTGGTTTCTTTATCCATTTATTAAAAGACTGATTTGGAGTGCTTTGCTCTACTTGATTGTCTTTACCTTTATTCATATCTCTTCTACTTTGCTCAAAAACTTTCTCTTAGTAGATGGATTAGTAATAACATTTGGTGGTCTAGAAGTAGTTAATCTTTCTTTTTATTAGAGATTATATCCATTTTCCTCATTGTTATTGCATTCCTCATCTGAAGACATATCTTCTTCAGAACTTGATAGAGAAGAAGTATCGCTAGATTCATTGCTAGAAGATTTACTTGCATAATGAACACTAGATAACTCATTATCAGATTCAATATCAAGAAAGTTGGACATAATAAGGTCACTTTCATCCTCATCTTCTGCTAACATAGTGTCTTGATGTTTATGCTTTCTATTTTTCCTTTCTTCCTTAATATTAACTCTTGCTAAGGCTTTTTCAAGCTTCACTATTTTGTTAGACATATCTCTCATAAATTGTCCTTTTTTAGATCCTACTTTTTCATATTCTTGCTCTATCTTAACATGAGATAGACCTGGTAAAGCTTTAAATTGAGCAAAATCTTGCATAGGAATCATAGCTCTTTCTTCTATTTTTTGAATTGCAATATTTTCTTTAAGATTCAACTATTTTTCTAACTGTATAGCTTCACTAAAGTAGTCATTTAGTGTAGTTAAGTTTGGAGTTCTCATTAACCAAATTGAAATGTTGGGGTTGACAGCCTTAAGATAAGTTTCTTTAAGCATTTCTTCTAATGGCCTATATTTTCTTTGAAAGAGTCCAAAAATTCGTTGAAAATTGATGTTAAAATCTCTAATTGACTCTTTAACTCCTTGCTTAGATTGTATCAGCCCACAGTATAGTTGTTGTTGATCTAATTGATTACCAAAATGGGCTAAGAAAAGATTCTTCATGTCATCCCAACTTGTAATACTATTACTTGGTAAATTTGAATACCAAATCTGAGCCATATCCTTTAAATTTGATACAAACAACCTAAAAGCTTGATCTTGATGTCGAATATTTGCATGAGCTAAAGCTAACTCAAACATGTGAATATATACTTCAGCTAAATAAGTTTTTCTAGGAATGAAAGGCTTAGGAAAATATTTGTAAACTACCTTAGAAATATCATTGTAATTTTGAAATCCTAATGGCGTAACTCTTTGCCAAGGATTTGTCATCCTATTCCTTTGGATAGTTGAACTCTTAGACTTTCTAGATCTTCTCTTATGAACCAATAAACTAGATATAATGGGTGATCTTCTAGATCTTCTAGTTTTCACTCCACTACTTGTTCCCAATTCAAAATCTTTCTTTTCTTCTTCTTCTGATGAAGAATTAGTCTTAGAATCTAGAATATCTTTTGAAACTTTCAAATTTTCCAAACTATCAATTTTCTTGGTCATGAACTAAAAATAGTATTTAATTTCTTAAGCCTTTATAGCAACAAAGAATTTTTGATGTGCTAAAATTATAAGGCTTATAAACTTAGAGGCTAAACTTTCAGCCCTTCTTCTAATGCCAAAAGAACTGTTGGTGACCGTTTGGGACGTGACCACCAATGAGTATCCTTGAATAAGATTTAGGTGCTTACTGGTCTTCTGGCAACACCAAGGCCCAGATACCTCCAAATAGACTCAGTAGTTAATGTGAGTATGTGTGTGTGCTATTGTAGTGTGCGGTTGTGAAACATAAAAAGATTGGGTTGTGTGTAAAACTACAAATGACTTATCTTAAAGAGATTCAGCCAACTTTGCAAAGTATTGTGAGTTGTTGAGAGTACCTATTTTGTTTAATTTCCTAGTCTACGTTGTTCTTATAATACCTACTTGTAACAAATAAAATTTTGTTAAAACATTTGAGCACAACTCTGCAAATCTACTTTTAATTTTCCCCAGAGAAAGAGATAGTTCCACAAGAAAACTAGAAATAGAGCAAGATTCAATGGAAATAGAAAGAAGAGAACAAGAAAGAAGATTTGTGTAAAGATCTCAAATGTTTAAATAAGGTAAAATGATATGAGTAAACACTTTGCAATAAAGCTACCCCAAATTCAATAACTACGAATTGTTCAAACTTCCAAGGCTCAAATAAGCAATTTCTTCAAGACAATCCTACTATACTATCCAAAAATTTGTTGCATAAACTATCACATACGAGACTTTATTTTGGCTAGATAACAGATGTCAATAATTGCATTCAACAGAACCTTCAAAAGACTTGACAATTTCTGATTGAAATATCATAGAGATTTACTTGAAAGATAAAAGAAGCTATTCTGGTCCTATCAAAATACTAAAGATTTTCTGAACCCTCTTGACTATTGAATCGTTCAATGGCTTGACTACATGCAGAAGCTCTCTTACAACAATCTCAATAGCAGTTCTTATACATTTCACAATAATAAAATTTACTACTAAAATGCTCTTAAGGCTTTCAAGCATAAGCTCTTTTATGGTAAAATTCTAATAGAAATTTTCTATTATGCAACAAGAAACAATAAGAGCGATCTAAAAATCCCAAGATTATTTACCAAGTATGATACTATCGAAACCACTAGCTAAACAACTTAAACAAAATAAAAAATCATAAGCATAACTCACAAGACTATGACAAAGAGGTTGAAATGTTGTCTTTAGCAAATCATCTTACAAGAAATCTTTCACAATGTCTTTTTACAAATGCTCTTCCAAGAGTCCTTTTTCTTTTCTTCTAACCCCTAAAGCCTTTTTATAGGGTTCATAAGGTAGTTAGATATTCCAAAATATCTTAGCTAACTTCTCTCCCAAGTAAGGAAGTTATAACTTGCCCAACAAGTTAGGAAGTTGTAACTATACATAAACTTAGGAGAAAATCATGCTAACATTGGCATGTGTAAATATTACAAATATTTCTTTCATAAGCAATAACCTATATACAAAATAAATCCAAGATCTCCTAAGAGCTTCATACAATTGTTATTTTAGTTTTATTTTAGGATTTTAATTACCCACCGTGTATAAATCCTTAGTAATTCATTTGGGATAATTAAACTAATGATAGATATTTAACAAGCGCTCCATACCATTATTGTATGTGAGAAATTGCTGAAATTATTATTTTTCCACTGGACCATATGAAATTAAAATGTTATTTTGTGACTTTAATTCTGTGCGTTCAGGTTTTGTATTTGTCTTTAGTGATGACGGTTTCTTCTGAATAAACTGTAACTCTGATTTATCGGCATCAGCTAAAACATCTCCTAGTTCTACTGATTCAGTTGTGCACCTTTCTTGCTGTGTCTTCATGTCTCTATGACTGCACTTGATGGATTGGCAATGGTGAAGATGAATGTGTTGGCGTCGGGCACTGCTGTTATTTTTGGTAAGGTTTTTTGCAAGTTCATCATTGCAAAGTATTCTCTAGAAGTAGTTTCCTAACTTTGTACATATCCCTGCATTTGGAATACATATTAATCAAAGCTATTCTAATAATAGTATCTACATCAAAGCCCTTTGGGAAATCATCCCTGATACTCCCACGCATTACCCACGATGACATCCAAATCCAAATCATGTTCTTCAGCCCAATCATGTACAAACCCTACATTCCTATTCCCAAATTATTGCATCCACTGAGCAAAATTAAAACAGTGACCCTATCAGGGCAGTGGCAGTGCATTCGAGCCATTTTGGGCGCCCACTGGTGGGGCGGCTATGGATGGCATGATTAGTGTGATAGATCACGAGGTGGCCGAGATGGCGTCCAATCCGCTGGCCAACGGATGGTACGCCAAGGACGATGCCACGACATCGACTGAGATCACGTACCTATGCGAGGGCATTTATGGAACTATTGGTGGTGGGGCGTACACGGGGCAGGTCCTCCAGGATGATTACGGCACCTCCTTTTATGTGGTGGATGTCCAATGTCGTCACTTCCTAGTGCAGTGGCTACGACACCCACTACTATCATCGTGCTTTGGACCCAATGCCTTAGACCAGGCCATGCCATAGAGTTTCCCCCTTTCTTGCAGTTTCAAATCACGACTTGGTCCTTGTTCACTTTCTGCATCCACTAAACAAAAATTCTTCTATTTTTCCTGGAAACAAATAATGAAGAATTTTCTTTTGCAACTTAGCAATATGGAATGCTTTTTCTTGTTTTATAGTGTTATCAAACTTGATTCTGGAAAACTTGTATTTTTGTGAGAGTTTGTTCTCTAGGCTCTTAATAGAGGTAGCAACCAAAGTGCTCTTACCGATACCTCCCATTCCCCAAATAATAAGTGCAACTGCAGGGTCTGTCCCATCTATGTTTAACAGTCTATTTACTTTTCCAAAACACCCATCAACCCATAACCTTAAAGCTACATGTTTACTTTTAAATTTCCAACCATACATTGTTTTAAAAATTCAGTATAAAAATGTTTGGATGGGTAGATCATCTCTCTCTTAAATCAATATAGAACAAACGATAAATGAAATCCCCTTTCAATCATAAATCCTACTTCATTAAATGGGCAAAATGTACCAACACCAAAATGTTCCAATTTTTGATAAGATAGTCCAACTGTTCCATGACAAATGTGCCAACAATATCGATCCTTATGTACCATCTTATGGTCACAGGTGCCATAGTGGATTAGCTTCTTATTACATGACCACATCTGATAATCTACCCTACTATGCCTACTTTTATTAAGTGTGTGAATCCTAATTTGGATACATTCATCAAAATACATCCAATGGTTTGGCTATGACTAGACTCCAATATTTCCAACATGCATGGATCTACATTTTTCATTTATTAATTCTAGTCATGCTCAAAGATTTAGTCATGGGGGATATCCTCCATTCTAACAAGCAGAATTAGTAAATATTTTTCCTTTTCTTTGATTTCACAATTTTTTGTTTTTCAATTTTTCATTTTCAATTTCTTGTTTTATCTTTTCAAGGGTAATCTCATCGGTAAATAAAATACTCATGTGACTCGTCGGTTGAGGTGTGTTCTATGCTATCGAGTCTTAGGTGGCTAATTATTTGAACAATGAGCCCATAATGTCTAGCAACCCATTCTATGAATAAGAAGTTCTACTCTGGGTATGATGATATTCTTGTCATCATTACAACTTAAAAGTAACTTTGTACTCATTATGCCTAGAGCGAGGAATGATGTACTAAGAGGGAATGACCAGGGTATGACATTAAGGGGATTTGTGGATTCTCTTTGGTGGCATCTGTGTGTGCTATCATGCGGCTTGGTTGTACTAGGATCCTTGTAGATCTAACAAAAAATGCAAATAAGAGTAATAAAGGCACTCTATAAAGACCTCAATGTTGTTTTGGGGGTTCCACTGTAAAGACATGCACCATGCCTAAAGGTTGGTGGCTTCTCTGGATCATTTTTGGAAAAAAAGTGCCAAAGTGGCAAGATGAGAAGAAAAAAAATAATGAAGAAAAACACAAATAAAAGATCAAGAAAAATATGCTGAAAAGAAATTCTATATCACTCCTCCCTTGGACAAAATGGCAAGTGATCATACACCTTGTTATCATGATGCTCTTATGGTTGTCCATCATTGGATGAAATAATGTGATGTCACTGATCAAAGGCATGAACTTGGTCTTGATTTTGGATTGAAAAGCTAATGATACATTAATCGTGCCCCACACTCAAGATTCATTGTGCCCAAGGTCAGTTACCTCACATCCTAACCTCTACGATCCCTTCTACAATTCATCTCATCTCATTGTTTATATATTTTTGATTTGTGTCCTATGTAGCATAGAACTCATACCTCATCACGATGGTATTTACATGTGTGTTTTGTTGCACTGGTGTGGATTGCATTTAACCCTTTAAGTGCCTACGGACATTTTAAGGTGTGGTTATGTAAGGGAATGATAGGTAGGAACCTACTTTGGGAAGGACCCACTTGTGTAACTTTTGTAATTTGTACTCATTACACATCACCACAACATCTTATACCCTCCAAGTATTTCATTGCTAAAATTATCCTTTCCTTTATCATTATTTAAATTCAAATGTTCATGTGTACTACTACATGTTCTTTTTTCTCCCTCCATTCACAAAATTCATTGTAACATTCCACTTCATTACTCTTTTGGTGCTTTTTTGTCTCTTTGACATTACCTTAGATCCTTTAAATTAACCTTGCATGCTTCATTTTTGGCCTTGGAAATTCAAAAATTTATCAATTTTTTCAAGTATCTTATTTCAAAAGGGACACGATATCGGGTACCTAGTATCAGGTCCAACGTGCTATCGTGTCTTTAACAACTATATATATATATGGACACCCCCCCCCCCTACGCATTGAAACACCCCAAAAAAATTTGAAATCATTCTTGCTTCACCAGGCCTTACACTTCACGCAAGCATCGCGATAGTTCTTCGGGAGGAGAACGCTTTGAGTTCAGGCTGGCTAGTTCAACAAATTTTCTACTTTAGGTGTAAATAGGCTCTATGGGTCATCTTGCCTGTCCACCTAAGTAGCTTGCCCAATCAACAACCTACTTAGAAATGGTGCATGGAGTTGGCAGTAGCATTCTGGATGCACGAAATAGTTTGGCAAGTTTTCCAAGCTACGCTACGCTACACCTCGCTACATAGCGTAGCATGCTTCAAAAGACAATTGTAGAACGAAGTGCCACACTATGCTACACCACATGACGTAGCATAGCATGGCAATAGCTTCACCACCAATTCCACATGTTCAATTTTAAATCTTTCAACAATGTCACTTTCCATCAAGAAGTGGTGGACCATGTCTGCTACTACACTACACTAAGCTACAAGGTGCAGCAAGGTGTAGCAATCCTGCAAAAGAGACAGAAGATAGCTCAAAAGATAGAATCAGTAATTTTGCAAGTCTTGCGGAAGCAAAGCTCAGAAATCAAGAAAAATTTTGTGACTAAGGCTAGTTTCTACACTATGCTACGCTATATAGTCTAGCATAGCATAGCAAACATGCAACACACATGTAGTGGAATGCACAACAAGGTGCAACGCTATGCCAAGCATGCTACACTACAAAGCACAGCAAGGCATGCAGGTGGTTGTGCGACATCAATGCACTTCACCTAATCGAACCATTGGCACACATCTCCAAATGTTGACGACGCAATTATGGCATGGCATGTTTATAGTTATGGCATAGCAGGTTCGCATTACAACGGCCTTGCAGGTCCAACAGTCATACATGACACATGTGGTGCCAGCAAGTCAACGTGGACCTGAGGCACATGGTGTCCAAACCGCCCCTTTTGTGTGTCCTTGACCCTATAAATACCCTAACGAGAAGCATTCAAAGGTTGATTTAGAATTTTTCAACAAAAAACATTCAAAAAATAAGGAATTCTCCTTGATTCCTTAACTTTTCATCTCCTTGGCACTCACTTTGGCCTTCAAGTTTACTTTCATGAGCATTGTAACATCAAGCATTATAAGATTTCTATTTGACACTACAAACAGTTAGCATTTTTAGCTGGCATATTGTCCCATTCCCTTTCTACCACCTTGGAAGAATCCCTGCATTGTCAGCGCCCAAGGCCGTGCCCAAGCGTGCAACTTGTCTTACTCCACACGTCCTAGTTACTCTTGGGATCTTTGTACTTCATCACATTGTGCAATCAACTATATCCACCTTGATAGAGCAAGCTTGTAGCTTCAGAGTAGTGCATTTTCCTAACTATATTTTATTTCATTTCCTGCTTATTGTTGTGTTTTGCACTACTTTTTTTGCTTTATTTACTTGCAAGCATTACTCTGTATTTCCGTTCCTATTTCAAAAATATATGTTGAAAAAGGCTATAGAGACACCAATTAAGTTCTTTTCTGATCAACTAGATCATTTAGGGTGCCCTGTATCTGCACACACCCAGCACGGCCCTCCTATAGGTACAGGGTCAAAACTATCGTGCCCGTCGACCCCTCGGTGTTTTCCAGCCGATGACGTTTTCGATCGCTATAGTTTTCTAGGGCTAGAAGGAGGGCCTTTTGGTGCCTTTTCTGCATGTCATGGTAGGTTTTTGAGTCTTCTGCACCCTGATACACATAAGTGTAAATGTGACACCCTTTTGTGGTTGTTTGCGCTTTGTGCGGTGTAGATCGGTCGCCTTGATAGTTCCTCAGAAGCCCCACAGGACATAAGACCTCTGATCACCAACTAACTAGCTCATTTTATGGTAGTCTTGAGTGCATTCTATACCCCATCTCATATGGTATAGGTTAGTCACTTCGATGGTCCCTCCAAAATCCTGTGAGACATAAAGCCTCTGGTTGCTAGTTAGCTTGCCCGTCCTACAATAGTCTTGCGTGCGTTCTGTACCCCATCTCGCGTGGTACAAGTTGGTCGCTTCGATGGTTCCTCCAGAGCCCTGCAAGACTTAAAGCCTTCTAGTTGCTAGTTAGCTTGCCCATCCTACGGTAGTCTTGCATGCGTTCTATACCCCATCCAGCATGGTACAGGTCGATCTCTTCGACAGTTCCTCCAGAGCCCTGCAAGACCTAAAGCCTTCTTGGTTGCTAGTTAGCTAAAATTTCCCTATGGTAGTCTTGCGCGCACTCTATACCTCATCATGTACTGGCATAGACATGACACCCTTTCATGGTTGTTTATGCTTTGTGTGATGCAGATCGGTCACCTCAATGGTTCCTTTAGAATCCAGCAAGACATAAAGCCTTCTTCCTTTTTGCTGTTTGCTAGTTTCGTTGTTCGTTTGCACTCTTTTTCATAACTTTTATGCTTTTTTGCATAACCACTTACTTAACAATGGCCTTTTCAACTACTAGTCCCAATGCCTTCAACGTGGAAGTTCCCTTCAACGTTGAAGACCCCATCACAGTTCAAGGCAATAATGGTGCCGAACAACCGCTGAACTCGATTCTAGAAACATGCCAATCTCTCAGAGTCCAAAATCGAGGACCTGAGGGACTAGCCCAGCAACATGAGCATTACAGCTTCCTTTGTGCAAAGGTACAGGCAAATATGCCCTTTGATTTACACGAACTTGAAGAAAAATGTAATTTCGAGTTCGCTTACTACAACGGGAAGGCATTTGTCCCTATTCCTAGTGTTTCATTACCTTTAACATTAGCGTACCAAAGGCTTCTAGACCAACTAATCTAGTTGGCTAGGCTTAGGGAGCAACAGGACACAGCATCCAACCAAGATGATGCTTTCCAGGATGGGTAGGAGGAACTCGATTCCCAATCAAACGAGGGAGGTCCAACCGACCCTGCTCCTATCCCTCCTACCCAATCCTTCTAGGCCAAGCCGTCTTCTCTTACCGCTTCCTTTGTAATTACGCCTACGCTTTCGCAACCCATGATTATGGCTGTTATGGGAAGCCATGCCAATCCTACAGTGCTTCCATGCCCACCCTCGCCTATTTTTCCTATTCTGTTTGCAACTAATATCCCTTTGTAGGCTATTCAGTAGCCCATTCCTATGGCACATAACACGCCAGTTATGGCTACCCTGCCACATGTTCATGCCATATCGACTTCGCAAACATACGTGACTTCTGCCTCTATTCCTACATTCACATGAATTCCACCCACTATGGCAGGCCCCAACCCATCCACATGGTGGGCCCTATTTGCTTCTCTACCTACCCTACAACTGTTGCAAATGTTTCATTTTGTGCATTCTCAAATACACCAAGCCTCGCAATCGACACAACCTAACACAAGGTTATGGTCTACGGTGCCAGTGACAAAAGTAGTCTACTCAAAAGCCCAACCTGCGGTCGCCACCTTAACAACACCACCTGCTGGATGGTGGACAACATAGGTAGCACCACACATGGGGGTTATGCCAATGGTACCGCTAATGGGTTAGGCCACCGCCCCCTCCATACCAGAAGCGGGGGCTGCCCCTGTAGCTCCCTGGCCATCCACAATGCAGCCAGGTCTGGACCAAGCGTTTTAGCTCATCCAGACCCTCACTAAGGAAATAAAATGTCTCAAAGCTATTGGGTCTGACACAGTACAAGTCATGGACTTTTATCAAGATGACCCCATCAGCCCTACAATTCCTACTTTGACGTTACCCCTGTGGATGTCTCTCCCGCACTTCATGAAGTACAATGGGGAGGGAGATACCAATGCGCATCTTGTTACCTTCAGGTCTTTGCCTTTGCTATTGCAACAATGGTTGCACATGATCATTTGCATCTTCTCCATGTCCCTAGCTAGGAAAGCCCTAGATTGGTATCGTGCATTGCCACACTCATCCATATCAACTTTGGAAGAGCTACTGATCCAGTTCGTGACATGGTTCAAGTACAACTTGAAGCCAGAAACCATGTTGGATCAGCTGATGAGCATGAAGCAAGACACTCTAGAGCCAGTCCAAAAGTTCATTCAACGTTGGAGCACAACCCTTAACGAAATATGCAAGCCCATCACATAGTCTCACTTGTTGGCCATCTTTAAAGGTGCAATGAATGACTTCATCAAGTCCAAACTATACTATCTCACTCCTTGCTCTCTTAGTCAAGCATTTTCCCAGACTAAGAGCATACAAGATGTGGTTGAGGTAAGTAAAGACCTAACCTAGCTCGCTTACAAGAGCACCTTCACAAAGAAGGAAAAGGGTAAGGCCCCAATAACCATGGTGGCCACTGTGGCGATTGAGGCCATTCCCAAACCTAGAAACAAAAGTAGCAAGAACAACAAGAAACTGGCCACACAAGTAGCTAACCCTATACCCAAACTGGGCCATGTGTCGCAACCTATTGCACCTACGCCCAAGACATCTGCACAACCCAAACCCAACTTTGAGCAGAAAGACCGCTCAAAGTACACCCCACTACCTCTAAAGCCTTCAGAGCTTCTAAAGAAACTACTGGTAGTGGGATACATCCAACATAAGTAGATTTTAGAATAGGAAAATGTGATACATCAACACTACTGCAAGCTCCTTAGGAATCCCTCCTTGGCCCTGCCCAATGAGCCTCCGGTTCCTAGGGGTTTCAGGCTAGATAGGTTTTGTGACTACCACCAACAATGTGATCACAACACAGATTATTGTTTGTCATTGCAAGATGACTTCCAAAGATTAATCGACCTGGGAAAACTGGTGCTGGATGAAAGCAACCAAGTGTGCCCTGAAAACCAATCTATGTATGTCTACATAGATCCCCTCAACACCAACAATTCCAGTTACATCATCAATGCTATCGACATTGACAGTGATCCTTGGCCACCCCGGCAGCCATTCGTGGTCCATGTGCCTTAGTGTAGTGCACTAGCACCACCAACGGTTGGTCCAAGCTCACAGCAGCCGTTTGTCCTAAAAGTCCCACCATGGGCATTCACCTTTGTGCCACCTATTAGCAGAGCCATGTGGTCCCATCATCTAACACCACTAGCTCCATTCACCATTAGGGGGCCGACACCTTTGGTGGCCCCTATCTTGTGAAACAAAGTTGAATAGCCTTCTCACCCTATAAGGTGAGAAGTCTACTTGGTGGGTGAGACGTTAAAGGGAAATACCATCAAGGGTATTCCCAAGCCCACGTCTTCACCCCTTGCATCTACACCTTCATCCCCAAAGATGAAGGTTAACATGACCACACAACCTGCATCACTCTACCAATGAGGATATGAACCCAAAGGTCACCTCTCCTCAGAAGATTCATCTTCTAAGACAAATCAAAGAGGAGGAAAGCGTCGAATGAGAGGGTGGTCAATATTTCTTAGACGTCCTCACCTAGGTCAAGAAAGCCCTAAAGCAAGAAAATTCTACATTGAGCTTGTACGACCTAATCATGACATCTATGCCCCACCGTGAGGCTCTAATTCGCATGTTAACAGTGATTCTGGTCGATGAGAACATGCCAGTAGAAGAGGAAGCGATCCATTCGATCATGCTTCCCTCTGTGCCAGCGGAGTCCGTGATGCCTCAATTGACTTTTAGCGATAACACCATTAGGGAAGTTCCCAAAGGTGGTCAAGTGACTATGGTGCCTCTCTTCATCACAATTCGAGTTAGCCAACACCGGATATAAAGAGTACACATTGATGATGGGGCTACCACAAACTTCATTTCCTTCCCTATTTTAGACAAGTTGGGATTGGTCGACCAAATGAAGCCCACAATGACATCATGTCTGAGGTCCTTCAATGGGCATGCGTCTTGGTGAAAGGCATAGTTCACGTAGACTTCGTAGCAGGGGACTAGTTCCCCACAGATGCAACGTTCATTGTAGTTGAGGAAATGCCTAGGTTTAACCTGATCTTGGGAAGATCATGGTTGGCACAACTTAAGGTTGTCTCCTCACTTATACACCAGGAAATCCACTTACCATACGCAAGTAGGGAGGTGATGATCCATGGTGATGAAGTAGCAATGCAAGCAACCAGTAACGTAGACACGGAGTAGGTCTTAGAGGTTACAACCTATGAAACTGAGGCACCTGCTCACATATGTATTAACCATCCAATAGAAGGATCAGCTCAGTGAGTTGACTCCCAAATCAAAAATGAATGGGTTGAGTTGCCCTTCCAAGCATATGACGATGATGTGAATGAGGGCCCTTGTGAAATACCTCGGCCTCACATTCTGATCAACCCATGATGGGTCAAGAGGCAATTACGCATAGCATAGTAACCCTACTACTTCCTGCCTAGTTGCCATCCCTTGTACATCATTACTCTTCGCTTTGTTAACATGTTGTCCTTTTGGCATGCTACACTATGGCCCGAAATGGCCTAAAACTAGCATCGTTGCTTTTCACTTTGTTAACATGCCATCCTTTTGGAATGCTATGCTATGGCTTGAAATGTTCTAAAAATAACATCGTTTCTTTTCACTTTACTAACATGCCATCCTTCTGGCATGCTACGCTATGGCCCGAAATGGACTAAAACTAGCATTATCGCTTTTTGCTTTATTTACGTATTATCTCTTTTGGAAATGGCCCAAAATGGCCCAAAAATAGCATTGTCACTTTTCTCTTTGCTAAAACATAATCCTTCTGGCATGTTACGCAATGGCCCACAATGACCTAAAACTAGCAATGGCCCAAAATGGCCTAAAACTAGCATATGAAAGCATGAAAACTTTACATGATATGCAAGCTAACACAAAATTAGTTTCTTTTCTGAAGTGTTTCATCTTATTCAAAACTTTCGCCTGTTGGCAATGTTTGCAAAAATTCTAAAATTTCAATCTTTGTAAAATTTCAAAATTTTGAAAAGTTAAAAAAAAAACAAAATCCCATGCTATCATGGGTTATCTCTATTTGCATCGTCCTCGCTATTCGCCTTCACTTCATCTGCTTGTGCATCATCTTCCCCTATGTTGCCTTCTGTCGGTGCCGGTTCTTCATTCCCTCCCCCTACGGGCCTTGCACCCTCATCTGGAGCTTGCATTGTAGGAATGAAGTAATCAGTTAGGGCAACAAATGCAAAGTATAACATGACATGAGCATCTACATAGTAAAGTGACTAACCTGAGAGGTGCCCGCGTTGGTCTCAAAGGAAATCTAATCTAGACCAAGCCCAAGGCGATGCCAAATCTCCTCTATCATGATGTCCATCCAACGCCTATCACTAGGTTCAACATTTATAGGTGCAGCTCTCTCTCTTTCCACGATCATCCATATTAGAGGTCCCAAGGAAAGGGAGGTGGTTGTGATCTCTCCTATAGGAAGGTCCACTTTCAATTTAGGAGATTCCGTAACCTTCACCTACTCTTTGAACTTAGCGTAGGCCTCAGAAGCATCGATGGCATTCATAAATGTTTCATACATGAATGCCTCCACAGAAATGTCTTTGTACAGTTTTCAATGGGTGTCATTCTTTAGCTTGTACACATGTTTGTGGTTTCTCTGGGTTCGCCCCCATTCGAAAACCTTATCCTTGATATCTTTCATGTCTTGGCACTTCTAGGTTAGCAACTCCATTTGCATTTGTTGTTCAACTATCTCACAAGTGGATTCAACGTTCTGACGAACAATAGTCCAAAATATAACATAATCATCTACATCCTTGCACTAGTCATCAACATTAGGGTTATAGTTTACGAGGAACTCATTCCTCAACCTAAGATCCTCCACATCAATGACCAGTTCGACCTCTCTTTGCTTAGCCTTTTGGACCCATTTCCACAAGTCCCCGTTTCCGTGCTTGTACTCCCACAGAGGACGTGCTGAGTAAAAGACACACTTGTGAGCCTCATCAAACATGCGACGAGGCACCTAGGTCACATCAGGTGATAGTGTAGGCACGATGCCAACTTTCATGGGTCATGTCGAGTCCCATTTGAGCCAAGAGGCTATGTCAAAATGAAGAGCATAGAAATCACATTAGCATAGCAAAATCAATGAACATAAAAGTTTTTAGCATAACAACATAAGAGCATTTAATATTGCTACTTACCTACGTCAGGGTCTGCCTACTGAAGGTGTTTGATCATGTCATCGACAAGATCCTACATGAATGTAAACTTGTTACGGATCTCGGCTCATGACTCTGCACAAATCGAAGGAGGTCCTACAACATTAGCAGTAGCAGCTATTGCATGACTAACCATATCAACAATGGCCAAAATGGACTACAATGAGGCAAATGTATCACCAAACTCACCATCATCCAGTTGTAGTCTTTCTTCTTGCTAATGCAAGATGATGACGGTAGCCTTGGTGGAGGGCCCTGCCAAGTCCATACAAGCCCCTTCCTCATGAGCTGGTGCCTTTCCCTTCAGGAGACCAACATCTTTTTTATTAAAGGAAGGTACCTCTTCATTGATAAGAGGCTCCCTAATGACAAGATCCCCTACCCTAGAAACAAGAGCCCCTACCCTAGAAACAAGAGCTCCCTTATTTTTGATAAGGGCCCTTTCCTCCAAAATTGGGGCCCCTGCATCGTCATTCATCGCCCTCATCTTAAGGGCCGACACTTCTTCATCATCTTCTTCTTCTTGTTCTTCTTCCTCTGCTAGCAAAAAAGGCATGTTTGTGTCAATCAAAAATTAATTAATCTCAAAGAAAATGCTACACTATGCTACACCGCCTAGCGCAGTATAGCGTAGCAAACAATAGCAAAGTAAGAATTACATGAAAACATTTACCAATGGGGGGCTGCGTCCTCTGCAACTTGAGCCGCAATCTTCATCTATCCTCTTCCTCCATGCGAAGGGTTTCTCTAGCTAGGGGAGGTCTCTTCCTCTGCAACTCCTTGGGCACAGTCATAGCTATGAGACATTCCCCCTACGTCATGCTACTGACTATAACAAGGGGTGTCTCTCCCATGCTATCTTGGCCATGAATGCTGTGAGCCTCCAAATTTTTAGTCGTTACAGACAACAACTCCCTGATCATTTCTGGGGGATCTTGGGCTCGTGTAATCTGGAGGATCTGGCGAATCCATGGTTTCTGTTATGCTGGATGCCTCCACCTCCTCTAGGGAGGACCAAATGATCATGCTAAAGTGGTCAAGAAGGAATTGCAAGAAGTCTCATGCCTCTTTCCTAAACCAAGCCCCTTGTTTTCCTATATGTATCTAGGGAGGAGGGTATTCTACCACAAGTCTGCTCACATGGCACAAGACCCCTCTAATGTCCAAAACGATTAGCCTACACCTCTGCCCCACCCTGCATGGTGCAATCAGCGAATGTTAGCATCATACTTAAAGGCAATACACATGCAATGTAGCAACATCTAGCAATCCATGTACATAGCATAACATAACCCTCTACGCATACATAGTGTAGCAAGGATGTTAAAGCCTAACATAGCAAAAACATTCGAATAAGCCTAGCGTAGCAACAAAAAATTTGATAAGATGCTCTAATAAAACACGTGTCATGTTGCCACATCATACATGGCCTAGCCCTCCCAGGGGTTTTATGTTATGGCATGCTAGGGTCAAGCAATTTAAACTACCCTAGCCCCCATGGTTGTGACAACCATGGTGATGGCAGTTTCAACGGCCTTGCATGCAATCACCACATAATGTTTATACATCTACCATTACCAAAACACCGGTAGCGGTGATGCAGAGACTAAAATGATGTGATCACAAAAAAACACAGGTAGCCAAGGATTGACACAAAAAAAATAGGATGCAAAACAAGAGCAGAGAACAACAGAAAGCGCAAGACAAAAAGGCAAAGAAATGTAGTAACTTACAGGGTCAACAGTGTGCTATGTAGCATCGCAACACGCGCTTGTGGCACACGTCCTAGGGTCTTCTTTGCCTCCTCAACCCATGCAAGTGCCAGATGAGTCTTAGGAGCCATTGTCATGCTTGCAGATTTACACCTTTCACTACAAAAAACTCGCCTTACTAGTCAAATAACATAATTTCTTTGTGCTCCGAAATCGCCTTGTGCTCTGATGTGGGCTCTATGCTCTTACGGTGAAAATGGTAAAATTTCTAGGGTTTAATCTCTATTTATAGCTATAACAACAAGGCGGGAAAACTTGCCTCTCTCTCTCTCTCCGATTAATGCGGAGCATGTGGTATAGCATAGCATGCTCGCCACAACATCGTAGCACTATTAGCATTAAAGCCTTGACATGCTTCAAGCTAGCTACTTGCCTTTTCGAAAATAAAAAAATATATTTTTTTTTGGTTAAGAGTTTGAAAAGACCTTAAACTAGTAATCCTAGCAATCGCAATATGCACTGGTCCAAAAAAACCTTAAACTAGCAATGCTAGCATAGTTGTATCCCTAACGGTCTAAAAAGACCCTAAACTAGCAGTTTCGACCTGTTACATTTGCGGTCCGTAATGATGTTAAACTAACAACACCGCATGCTTACATCAGCAGTTTTCACATCTTCTTCCACATGGGTAGTATCACAATTTCTAGTGGTTTCATGTTTTCATGTCTGCAGTTCGTATTTTCACATTAACATTTTGGCACTTCTCATACTCGAAGTTTTCTATTTCGCATACTATTATTTTTCATGTTAAGATTTCGCATGTTGCAATTCAGCAGTCTGAAATGACACTAAACTAGAAATTTGGAATTTTCATATTAACAGTCACACAACTTCACACTTTACATCAACAGTTTTACACCTTTAGTAGTTTTACGCTCTTGTGCCTTGGCAGTCCATCATGATTCTAAACTGGCAAACTCACAATCTTTATATCATCATGCTTCATAACATGCATCTCGTTGCTGCTTTGTAAAATTTTGTTACACATAATCTCTGCCAATAGATGCCACTTAACCAGGCTTTCATTCTATGTTGGTAGGTCGAGCAAGAGATGGAAACCCATCGTGACCTTTACACACCTTTAACATTAATAGGGCCATAGGGCAAGCTTGCAAGACAGTTGAACCTTGACATGATCGACTAGGAGTTGACCACAACTAGCACTATAGCAACCTTAGAAGCATCCCCGGATTAGCCCAAGCATCTGGTCCAAGCTCTAGACTTAGAGGCTGGGGATGTAACCGAGGATCCTCTTGACAAGACACCTGTGACCACATCAAAGGGGAAAATGAAGACATTGAAACTCAGCTCCCTCCTAGACACACAAACAAACAAAACCATAGTTAAGATTCTACAAGACAACATTGATGTCTTTTCATCATCGTACAATGACATGCCGAGTGTAGATCCATTACTAATTTAGCACAACATCGTCCTAGACCCACATCTGAAGGAAATCAAGCAGAAGGCCAGGGATGAAATCACCAAGCTATACCAAGCAGGTTTCATCTGAGCACTTGACTATTCAGACTAGGTGTCCAATGTCATTGTGGTTTCAAAGAAAATGGGAGGAATACGGATTTTTATAGACTTTTGGAACTTGAACAAAGCAATGATCAAGGACAACTTCCCACTTCCAAGCATTAATCAGCTCATCGACACCATGGCTAGCCATCCTCTGCTATCCTTCATGGATGGTTTCTCTGGATACAACCAAATCCGCATTAACCCAGAGCACCAACTATCAACAACCTTCATGACCTCATGGAAAAATTTCTTCTACACCATGATGCCCTTCAGGCTCAAGAATGTTGGAGCAACTTACCAGTGAGCCATGACTTACATTTTCAGTGATTACATCCTAGAAACAGTAAATGACTACATGGATGATATAGCAGTCAAGTCCAAGGAGGTAGCTGATCACCCACGTGATAGGGATAGTCCTCAAACACTGCCAAATGCATGACTTATGCCTCAATCCTAAGAAATGCGTCTTTGGGTTGAAAACAAGACGCATGTTAGGGTTCATAGTATCGGAGGTTGGAATACGGGTGGACCCTGACAAAGTCAAGGCCATTGTCAACCTAACACCTCCCAAAAATATTAAGGAGTTATGTGCTTTGCAAGGTAGAGTGCAATTCATTTGAAGGTTTATAGCAAGGTTGACTGACAAGTTACACCCCATGCAACATCTTCTAAAGAAGGGGTTTAACTTCGAATGGACAACCCAATGTCAACAAGCCTTCGACGACCTGAAGAAGGAACACTCACATCTCCTGACTATGCATCCACCACAAAGGGATAAACCCTTCTTTTATCTACCTCACCACCTCTGATACATCTGTCGTGACACTACTATTTCAGAAGCAAGATGATGGTTTTGAAATACAACGAAGTAGAGAGGAATTGCCTGACCCTAGTTTTTGCACTAAAAAAGTGGGAATTACCTATTCCACAGTACAACCAACATCATTTGCAAAAGAAATATACTCTAGGCTATCACTAACAACTTATAAAAAAGTAGCAGGATAGCCTGGTGGAAGGAAATAACCATGGAGTTCGATCTACACTATGTAAGTTAATCATCGACAAAGGGTCAAGCCATAGTGAACCAACTCACAGCTTCGCCAATCGACGACCAGGCAACCATAGACCACAAAATCTTGGATGAATATGTTAGCAATGTCAACATCATCCCATCACATTTCAAAGCCACCTTACATTTCGATGGTGCCTCAACCACACAAGGAGGTAGCGCCACTGCCATAATCATGTTCCTTTCTGGGGAAATGCACCCATCCACTTATCGATTTATGTTCCCTTGCACCAACAATGTGGTAGAATACGAGGGGCTGCTCAAAGTCCTCTTAACTACTTGAGTGCTATGCATACAACACTTGGCAGTTTGGGGAGATTCACAACTAGTCATGAATCAAATCACTGAGGTCTATGCTTACAAAGCTACGCACTTGCAACCCTACTGCAACCTAGCAAAAATCCTGCTTAAGCAATTTACAACCACAGATGTGCAACACGTGCCACATAACGAAAACATTGTGGCAGACACCTTAGCTACCCTTACGGTAAACATTCCATCACATTCCCTGGAAAACCTACCAACCTTAATCATAGAATGCACAGAGCCTATCACTCAGGTGGAACATGTGGCTTCTATCAGTGCTGCGGATACCCAGGAGTGGTATGCCAACATTAAAACTTATTTATAGCATGGCAAACACCCAGGTCGATTGACATCTACCCAGAGAGATGCAATTCATAAGCATGACCGACAATATGTGCTCATGGGAAATGATGCCCTATGCCGATGCTCCTACAAGGGGATATTGCTAGCATGCGTGGGTGGCGAGCAAGCGTAGAAGGTAGTTAATGAAGTACNCGGGATATTGCTAGCATGCGTGGGTGGCGAGCAAGCGTAGAAGGTAGTTAATGAAGTACATGAGGGGTTATGTGGTGGACACATTGCACCTAGGGCTATGGCTACCAAAATCAAATGCCTAGGGTACTACTGGCCCCACATGGAATGTGACTGCCTATTGAAAGTCAAGACATGTAACATGTGCTAGAGATATGCAAATCTCATACATGTTTCGCCTATAAACCTACACCTAACGCAAATCACGTGGTCCTTCCAACGATGGGGATTAGACCTCATAGGGCCTATCACACCTAAGTCCTCCATAGGACATATCTTCATTATCACCGGCACTAAGTATTTTGCCGAGTGAGTGGAAGTTATTCCCCTAAGGAAGACAACGTCTCAACAAATTTGCCATTTCATCCTTGACAACATCGAAACAAGGTTTGGGCTTCCAATGAATATTGTGATCAACAATGGGCCACAGTTTAGCAGTACAGAAGCCCAAACCTTCTATAGCAATCTAGGTATTAAACAATCATTTTCTTCCCCTTATTATCTGTTGGCACATTTTCAGCCACTACATGGAGCAGGAGTTTCAATTTACTTAAGAAGAATAAAAATTAAATGGGTGCTGGAATTTGGATAAGTTTCATGGAGATAAAACACATATTTAATTTTTACCCTACATTAGGAAAAGAATGTAATATCTCAGCATATTACATTTAACCAAACTTAGACTGGTTCAGTAACGGTGGTAGACATAGAACATACAGGGCCTGGTCACATAAATATATCAAGCATGAAATGATGTTGATCCTACTTTTATAGAAGCCAAGAATAGGGAAAATGGGTTCTGTGTTAAGAAGAAATAGTTACTAAATACTTGCAGAAACAGGGTTAAACACAAAAAAGAAAAACATAGTATCAATGGCAACAAAAACGC
>MNCI01010982.1:175806-224686 GCA_015680685.1 Gnetum montanum
ACTATGCTACACCTCGCTACGTAGCATCGCAAGCTTCAGAAGACAATTGCAGAATGAAGTGCCAAACTATGCTATGCCACATGATGTAGCGTAGCCTGGTAATAGCTTCACCACTAGTTCCCCATGCTCAATTTCAAATATTTCAACAATGTCCCTTTCCGTCAAGAAGCGACAAACCATGTCTGCTGCTATGCTACATTGAGCTACAAGGTGCAGTGAGGTGTAGCAATCCTGCGAAAGAGATAGAAGGTAGCTCAAAGGTTAGAATCAGCAAGTTTGCAAGTCTCATAGAAGCAAAGCTCACAAATCCACAAAGTTTTCACAACTAAGGCTAGTTGCTACACTACACTACACTGCATAGCGTAGCATAGCATAGTAAACATGCAACACACATGTAGCGGAATGCATGACAAGGTGCTATGCTACGCCAAGCATGCTACGCTACAATGCACAGCAAGGCATGCGGGTGGTTGTGCGACATCGATGCACTTCACCTAATCGGACCGTTTGCACATGTCTCCAGACGCTGACAGTGCAATTACAACATGGCAGGTTTACAGTTATGGCATAGCAGGTTTGCATTACAATGGCCTTGTAGGTCCAATGGTCATACGCAGCACGTGTGGTGCCAACAAGTCAATGTGGGCCCAAGGCATGTGGTGTCTGAACCATCCCTTTCGTATGCCCTTGACCCTATAAATACCTCAACAAGCAACATTCAAAGGTTGGTTTGAAATTTTTCAACAAATAGCATTCAAAAAGTAAGGAATTCTCCCTAATTCCTTGACTTTTCATCTCCTTGGCACTCACTCTGGCCTTCAAGTTTTCTTTCATTTGCATTGTAACATCAAGCATTGTAAGCTTTCTATTTAACACTGCAAATAGTTAGCATTTTTAGCTGGCATATTGTCCCATTCCCTTTCTACCACCTTGGTAGAATCCCTGCATTGTCAGTGCCCAAGGCCATGTCCAAGCATGCAACCTATCTTGCTCCACATGTCCTGGTTACTCTCGGGATCTCTATACTTCATCACACTGTGCAACCAATTGTATCCACCTTAAAAAAGTAAGCTTGTAGCTTCAGAGCAGTGCATTTTCCTAACTATATTTTATTTCGTTTCCTACTTATTGTTTCATTTTACACTACTTTTTCTGCTTTATTTACTTGCAAGCATCACTTCACATTTCTATTCCTATTTCAAAAATATATGTTGCAAAAGGTTATAGAGATGTCGATTTAGTCCCTGTCTAATTGACCAAATCATTCAAGGCACCTCATATCTACAGACACCCAACATGGACCTCCCATGGGTCTGGGGTCAAAACTGTCGTGCCCGTCGATCCCTCAGTGTTTTCCAGCTATCGACGTTTTCGATCTCTACATGCATGTCAACATCATTTTCACTATTGATGCGAGAGGAGTTGTTGCAATTTTCTTCCATAAATTTTCAAGCTTGCACACCAATTATTCAAACATCAATATCTTGCTCATTAACGCTCCTATTCCCATTCTAATTGAACCTACTTAAACCTGGTGTGTTTAACTTAGTCGTGGGGGAAGGGTACACTCCAAGTTTCATGTAGTTTTTTCAAAATATGTCATTTCCTAAAGGATATCATAAAGGATAAATAACCTTAAAAATGATGAAAACATTTGCCAAATTAATTTTATTTCTTCACCCAGACCATGAAAATTATTTCTTTTGAGTCACCTAATCAAAATCGGCCCAATATCAAAAATTTTAGGGAAATTTTCATGACAATTTCTAACTTTGAATTACACTAGGCAAGAAATGAATATATTAAGGGAAAGGAGTAAGGTATAAATCAAATTTTGTAAATATCCTTACTAATAGTTGATCTCGTTTGATTGCAGATGGTTCCTAAAGAGGACAACAAGGACGACCCTCTCAAGGTGTATCCAAATGGCCAAGGAGAGGTAGAAGCCAAGAACATTTCAAAGAACATGTAGAGTAGGAGGCACAATCATTCAACATTCATTAAGAGACTCCTATTACGACACAATCAAGGCATGCCAAATGTAAAGATGGTAAGGTGCTTGATCATGGACAACATCTCACATTGTTCCTGGAATGTGTTTAGGTAATTCGTGAAAGGTCCATGTCCACAGCTATGATTGTGGAACTCAATTTTGGACCTTTTACTGAATTTTCCCCTGAGGTAGTCAAAAACCAACTTAAAGGATCTCCACTATGGGCTGTTCTCACGTGAAGTGGTGATTGGTACCTAAGGGATATGTACCAATTTTGGAACAACAAGGAAGAAGTGCTAAACTTTCCAAACATAGGGCCCAAGGTTGCTCACCTATCCACTTATTCTAATGCTGATGTGTGAAAGATATGGTTAAAAAGGATGTATGGCAAGGAGGACAAAACATATGGAGAGGTCACACTTGAAGAGAGAATCTATTTTAAAATTGGCACATATCACATTTTCTGAACAAAAGGATTGAACATAATTTTCACCTATTCAACTAGAGGAAGTGCCATCTTGATGGGCAAGGTTAATGCCAACCTACCTCATCTATATCTCAGAAATTTTAAGGTAGTTTGAAGAAATTTTAAGGAAGTTCACATTTCCTTTTCCTTGCCTAATCAGGAAGCTATGCCAATGTGCTGGAATTTTGAGTTACACCAAGATGTCCCCAGAAAGGCTCAAAATGCCTCATTTGCTGAATGACTGAAGCCACCAAACCCTAAGGAAAAATGATAGTGAGAGACAAGATCCTAAGCAAGAATAGATGGTGGGGCCCACTACACCTCAAACTATAGGTCCCAACCACCTCCTAGATGCAAGGCCCAATCAACAACAACAACTGAGAGCTAGCACACAACCCATAGGCTAGCAAGAACAATTGTCACCACTGTCATAGGACTATGAACCGTCGATGAGCGATCTCCGGGCCATCGCTGTTACGGTCAATTGGGGAAGCCATGATGAGGCAAACCTCTTCAAGATCATTGATGATATTGTACAACCCATGGTCTCAATTAATTGTGCACAAGACATGGTTTCTATCCAAATAGGAGAAGGGGAATCACACTAGTCACAACAGATCTCTAGAAATGTTGCATATTTCCAAGTGCAATTAGAAACTAGTGAAGGTGCCACAGTAGTGATCATGTAGCACCAAGATGTATCAAGAGTAGTAGAAGTGGTCGTAGACCACATCATAGAAATATTTAATGTCCCTATTATGCCACCAATAGATTTTATAGGAGCACGCGATGCTCAAACCTTGGCTGGTCCCTCAATGTATCCTGCAGATCATGAGGATGTTTTGGATCGATTTATGTAGATATGAAAAGTGATGATGTCCTTATTTGACATCCCTTAAGATGTCACAACAACAAAATTAAATCTCATCTTTACAAAAGGGAAGCTGGTCATTGTAGAGGTCAAGGCTGAACATGCAGAGGAGGAGTTAAAAAGACTCCAAGAGAAGTTTATCACCCTACAAGCTGCGCAGCGAGATCCATCTCAATTCATTCCTACAAACCAGCTAGAATCATTCCAAATAGAGCACCTGACTAAATTGCTGGAGGAGAGTAAAAGATTTGTAGAGGAAAAAGAGAAGGTTGATTAGGATCCTCACCAAGCACAAGCTCGAATGTATGCACTTGCCAAAGCACTGAAAGCCTTACAAGAAGAGAATAAGCACCTCACCACCAAAAATCTCCAATTGACCACATTAGAAAAGTAGAAGAATGTTCTCAAAGAAAATTTTTAGTAATTTCAAGAATAATTAATAAGGGTAAACTAGGATATGAATCACTTGGCTAGAGAAAACAAAACCCTCTCAATGAAGAAGGTATGCATGATTTTTCAGAAGATGACAATTGAAATAAGTGTGTGGAAGAATGAGGCCAAGCAACATGAGAAGCTCAAGGAGCATTTCAAAGATTATGTGCGGATGTACGAGTAGGTGATTGAGAAAGAAATCCATATGGCCACAACCCATATTAACACTCTCAGTGCTCAAAACACTGATTAGCAGGACATAGTGGATACTTATGCCTTCACCCACCTAGTAGAACTAAAAAGCCAGGATTTGTAGATATAAGATCTCACTGAGTACATGGAGTTGGCAAACCTACGGTATGCCAACTTAGCCATGTTGACAGTAAGATGCTCGAGAATAGAATTGCATAAACAAGTAGTAGCCACCTACGCTATATATGAAACAAAATTTGCTAAACACAAGAAGACATTATAGAGATTAGAGGTAGCAAATTCTAAATTAGATATGGACAAAACTAGCTACTAAGAATAGAATGATGTCACGGTGGATTTGGCTCGATGAATCATGGACTACTAAGAATGCAAGGACAAAGCCAGAGCCTGTGAAGAGAAACAACAGTTGTTTGTGGCTTAGTATGTTAAGGCCAACCAAATGTTCCCACAACTGTCATGACCATGGGAGGTGCTGACTCCATCAAATATCAAAACATCAGCATAGATAACACATGAACCCTGAACCGAAGAGGAACAACTTCAGGCACTCCTTCAGGGACATCCATTTCCAAAGCCTAGAGTTCAAGATAAGGGGAGGAAACCCATGGAAGAGCCACCACCACTAGGGACCACATGAGTTCTAAAAACATTTGTCTTTTATAATTCTATGTTTATGTCCCAATTTTGTTTTGTTCAATCCCACACTACAGCATGAGTAATCCTAGTTAGTCAGTAATCCCATACCTATCCACTGTGTAATCAATTGAACTCATTCTCATTTTGTTTGACTCAAGGATGAGTTGTTAATCATCATGGGGGTATGATGAATCGTGGTTTTCTAGGCCCTGATATTGGATCCTCAATATCAAGTACGCAATATCGTAGCTTGGATAACAATATTGAATACATGATATCATGATTCCTGTGTAGGCCTATAAATACAACATTTGGACACACAAGAAAGGAGTTAGTTGGAAAGTTTTAGAGTAGAGTTGTTTTATCAGTTTTTAGTTAATTTTTAATTCTTCCTAAGTGCATGCTCATAGTGTGATGATTGTAATTGTATGAAACCTTTGTTTGAGTGTGACGTACTTGGACACACACACCATCAGTAATAAAGATTGAGATTACTTCATCATTGTAGCATTCACTTAGTTTTTAACTGTTTAAATTGTTGATTATTATTTATTATTTTCTTAGTTAACATTTCTTTTATCATCATTACTATTTCTGTTATTAAATGAAAAATGAGTACATCTTAATCACAAACATTTAAGTGTAACTACTTGGTAACCCAGTGGCATATCTAATAGTGCTTCGAGTAATGTGTGCTTGGTAATCCTAGAAGTAGTACACGAAGTCCAAGATGTCTATGGATGGTTAAGGATGAATGCTCATCTCACTTAGGCTAGTTTAGATTTTATTTTATTATTTCTTCTTAGCTTAAATCAAGATTATTTTTCATTGTCTTCAAGAGTAGCTTAGTGTTAGAAATCACATCATACACCTCACACTAGACTAAACCATATGTGAAAAAGCAATTACTAGTCCATGTGGGAAGACAACCAACTGCGATCAATGTGTAACTATCTAGATGCCATGACTAGCCCATCTACAGAGTTCCACTGGATCATGTGTACATGCTCGTATTTGTATGGTTGAGTGTAGGGGTACCTTGCCACTCATCAGATATAGACAAGGTGAATAAACTAATCACCAATTCCCAATTTATAAAAATAAGAAATAATGAAATTACATTCAATCCTATCATAAGCTTTGGCATAATCTAACTTAATAAAGCAATTCCTTATTTAGTATTAGAATCCTACTACATTTTCTTCCAAGTTTAAATAATAATATCTACCTTTAAGAAAATTAGTTTGCTCAAGTTTCTTGATATCTTCAATAACTTTCTAAATACGGAAAGCCATGCATTTAGCTAAAATATTATAGGTATTATTAAGAAGAGTAAGAGACCTCCAATTACCAATATGTTGAAGATCTTTATTATTAGGAAGAAGACAAATCATACTTTCACTAATATTTTTACCAAAAGAAATTTTTGCAATGGCTTCTTGGAAAACATAAAAGAGACCATCTCTAATGATGTCCAAATGTTTCTTAAAAAATTTAATTAAAAAACCATCAAAACTTAGAGCTTTACCATCTACTAAAGTAAAGGTTGTTTCTTTGATTTCTTCCTATGTAATATTTTCTTCAAGAATACTTCGATGCACTTCTATTATAAGATGAGGAATATGTACTTGGAAGGATTTCTTGCTAAAACCTTTACACGAAAATTTATTTTGTAAAAAACTATTAATACTCTTAGGATTTTTAAAAATGAAACCATTTATATAAAGTGATTTTAGTTTAGGTAATTATCCCTTTTCTTTTAGAAATTTAGAAATTTCCTTGCAAGGTTCATATTCAATTTTTAGCCAACCCATATAACTTTTAGTGAGAGTACTTTTAGCTTCAAAAGCATCCCAACATTATTTAACATAACAAACTTTAGCAAAGTATTTTTAGGTTTCAAGACCAAAGGGATTCTAATCTCAAAGCATTAGCATTTATTTTACAAATTCTAAAAGATCTTCTTCAACTTCATGCTTATGCTTAGCAAATTTCTTTTGAAATCATCTAACATAATTTTTGACTTTACAAGTAGTTCATGACCACAAGTCAATCTAACCAATATGAAAAATAAGATTTTTTTTCGCATTCCATAAAAACTTCAAAATATTTTTTTCACTTAGTCCTATGAACATAGTAGTAGTCATATGAAAAAGGTCATGCTTTCAGAAGGGTAGAAAACTAATTCAAGAGAGAAAAATACTAATAGGAAAATGATCTAACAAAGTAGTATCTATATGCACTTCTACTTTTTTTGTAGGCTTCTAAAAGGAAACATTAGATATGTAAAATATATCAAGTTTACAATAAATTCTATCATTTCCTTATTGATTATTATACCAAATATAATGCTTTTCATTTCAATGAGATGGAAATAAAGAGCTAACATCAGAAAGAAAATATGTTTTTTCTAAAATTACACGAATCTTCATTCTCTTGAGAAGACATATTAGGAGGAATACCATGAAGTTGATCTAAAGGACTTTCAACTATATGAAAATTACCTCCAATAATTCAAGATATAAGATATTTTCAAAAATCTAATTGATATTTTGAATTATTAAGAACATAAACATTACAAAGTACAAAGTCATCTTTTTCACTATGATAAGTAATCCAAAGAATTCTTCCAAAGCTGTCAAAACCAAAATACAAAACTTTTCCAATCTAATTTTTATTAATAAGAATAGCAACACCTCCTTTATTAACTTCATGAGTAGCAAAAAAATGCAATGTTTTAAATGCATTTACCAACAAAAATAATATCATGCACTAAAATCTTAATTTCTTGTAAGAAAAGAAAATATGAAGATAAATGCTTAGTTTTAAAGATATCCCTTGGCAGTCTTTGCTCAAGACCTATCAAAAAGGCCCCCAACATTCCATGATAAAACCAACATATAAATGTGGGGAAGAACATCCATTCTTGATTTTTTAAGCTCAACATTTCTCACAATCCATGTCACTAATAAGTGAAAAAGCATTATCAATAAAAAAACATTTAGAATAGTAGTAGAAATAGAGAGAGAATGAGATATCTTTAAGGTTATTAAATTATAAAAATTATGTGAAGACCTCTTTTTTCTCTATTGCATTGAGTGAAATCCATATGTATCAGTATTTCTATTATAATTTCTTTTTTTCTAAATAAGAATTTTCTAGGAAAAACATTGATTACCAACCTTGAGTTCTAATTATATTTTTCTCTGTCATAAATCAATCTCTAGAAAATAATATGTGAGTTGTATACCATTTAGTAATGTTTTTGACTGTGTCTTCAGGATTATGCCATTGCTACTAACAATGTTGCTTTCAAAGCTTTAAAAAATAAGAGGAAGATTTTCTAATTCAATCTAAAAAGGAATTTTAGAATAGGGTTTGCAATTCAATTTTCTTTCTTGAGTAATAAAATATTACGTTGATCTTTCAAAACTTTAAGATCCAATGATTTCTTAACCATTTTAGAATTAGCTATTTCAAAAAGCAAAAAAGATTTGTAAAAATAGTAGGCATGTAAAACATTAATTCCATAGCATTCAAGGATAGCCTAAATCACTAGTGTAAATCCCTTAGCTAGGGAAATAAATCCAATCATCTGCAAAACTATATAAGATGAAGTGGTATCTTTTGATAAGAATTTATAAAAATCATCAAGTAAAATAAAATCAAAATTTTTAGAATTCTTTAGTATTTTCCATCTTCAAATTATTTCTCACTAAAAAATTTTATGTTGCAATAACTTCATAAAAAATCCTTAATATTGAAAAACCACTAAGAAAATTTACTACACCTACCATAAATATCATCTACTCATCTATAAATTTTTGCAAGTGAAAAAGATTCAAATAAGACTATTATAACAATGCAGTCAACTATAGTTATCAAATTAACAAGGTTAGCTTAACAAGCTATCTAATCATCCCAAATAACCAAATAACTATATCATCAATTTTTGAGATACATCTCATTTTAAAGGAACAAGTTGTATCAATAGTACTATATACATTATAAGGGATGTTTTCACTATTGTATAAATATTACTTTGTACTTGATGATTCTCACACAAACTTTTATTGAGTTACAGACAAGTTATCTAATGTCTTTTTCCTTCTCTTTAATATTTCATTTTTTGTTTTTGAAAATTGATGTTTTCATTTTTGCTTTCTTGGAAATTTCAGTTTTCTATTTTTCAGAAAATTGCAAACATAGCTATTTAATAGAAAACCAATACACAAAGCTATTTAACTTATTATAACTTATACTCTTTTCTACTTGTAACTTGGAAATTACAAAAGTTAAGAACTATTCTCTTATACTTTAGTTTGGGCATTACTAAAGTTAAGAACTATAAAATCAAAAGAGACTGTATTACTAAAGTTAAGTACCAAAAAAATCAAAAGAGACTATGCTATAAATGTGAGTTTGTTGTTCAGAGTAAAAAGAAGATAAATGTGAGTTTTTTGTTCAAAGTAACAAAAGCTTTCTCCTGTGGATGTTTTCATTCATATTGAGGTTCTGTCCTATGGATGTTTTTCCTTCACATTGAAGAGAAGCTTTGTGCTATAGATGTTTCCCTTCACATTGAAGAGAAGCTTTATCTTTTGGATGTTTTGCTTTACAGTGAAGAAAGGCTTTGTCTTATGGATGTTTTCCTTCACATTGAAGGGAGGGTTGTGTGTTCTATTTTTTTTATAGATCCTTAGGAGGGTTATGTGTTCTATTTTTCTGTAGATCCTTAGGTTCTATTATTTTCCAAACAACTTTGCCATGAATTAGGGCACAAAGTTGATACTTTTCTTTTGTGGTTTTGCCATCCTAACAACTTTGTCATGTACTATCTTGTTTTCCAAACAACTTTGACATGTACTATCTAGTTTTCCAAACAACTTTGCCATAAATTAGTGCAAAAAGTTGTTTCTATATTTTTCACAACAACTCCCAACAACTTTACCATCAACTATCTAGTTTTCCAAACAACTTTGCCATGAATTACCACCCAAAGTTGTTTTTGTCAATTTTCAACAACTTTGCCATGTACTATCCACAAAGTTTTTGATGAGCATTCTATATGCATATTTCACATATTATAGAAAAACATAAAACATAGTAATATGATTTGTTTTTCATCTAAAACACCCAATAAAAATCAATCATACAGTCACCCATAACAGTAACAAGTAACAATTAGCCAATAAAACTATCATGATCAAATGGCCACTAACGTTCAAATTTTTCTCATGCAAAATACCAACACTTTATTAACATGTTACTTTTTTTCTTTTCAAAAATTTCAAAAATTTGTAAAATAATGATAGCAAAAAAATTACTCAAAATATCTAAAATAATGATAGCAAAAGTGTGCTATTGGTGTGTCCCTTGATGCCTCCAACTTCAATATATTATTATCCATTTTCTTTCCTTCCTTCTTAAGATGCAGTGATATACTTGATCTTAAATTCAACTTCAACATATCATTCATTTTCTTTCTTTCTTTCATGACATTTCTTAGTTTCTTCACATGCAACAATGCATAGACCTAATTTTCGATATATAGATTCAAGAATTTTGAAATTATCTAAATCAAGCATCACTATATTTTTAAAATTTAAGAATTTTGATTTTACAATAATTCAAGGATTTTTTTTTCACTATATTTATCATTCTAAAACCATCTAAATATTTTTCTTTTCCAAAATCTATTCAAAATATTATTATAATCCTCACATGAATAACATAGAAAAGTAGTGTAGTGACTTGGAAAATAACAAAAAAAAAAAAAAGGAAATTGCAATCACTACATCATTAACATAGAAAAAAAAAGTGAAATCATCAGCAAAGTACAATGAACAAGCATTGCAATCACCACATGAATAATGCAAAAAGTAATTACAATCATCACATGAATAACATAGAAAAAAATGTGCAATCACCACAGAAGTACAATGAATAACATACTACTTGAGTACATAATACATTACATGAATAACACAGAAAAAAACGTGTAATCACCACAGAAGTACAATGAATAACATACTACTTGAGTACATAATACATTACATGAATAACACAATGTCAGTTCAAAATATTATTGTAATCCCACATGTAATCACATGTGAATAACACAAAGAGTAAGAAGTGCAATTACTACATAAATAACATAGAAGAGTGTGATAGATAGAAGAGTACATAGAAGATTGTCATATAGTTGTTGGTACCAACATCTCCCATGCTAGCATAACAATTAGAAATGCTATAATTATTAAGTTCCAATCCCATAACAATTAGAAATGCTATAATTATTTGTAATGGTAACGAAAGTAAAGTAGGTTAAACTCAACTATTTTGTGTAGTGAATGGTTGTTATAATGGTTAACCCCAAAAAAAAGAGGACACAATGACAAAAGGCTACTTACTTAAATGCTTATCCTGAATACATTAAAAACCATAATATTATATTAAGAAAAAATGATCACTAAGCAAATATGATTTTGTAAGTTGCCATCGATTTGAGTCTATTATTTTATTTTGGATCTTTCAATATTGACCATGGATATGCCTTTAACTGCAAATATAAACATAAACATTCCCCCAGCAACCCAGTCCAACTACCTGGGGTCTCCCCCTATGGCCTTGATCCTTCTTCCTTCCTTTTCCCACTACCGATTGATCCGGTATGCGACCCAAAAATTTTCTAAAAGTAGACCAAGGAATTTCCTATGTAAAGTTGATTTCTTCTTGCCACATGCCATTTTTTTTGTTAGCAGTGGCTAGCTAGTGATGTGCACGATGCTATGGGAGGCTATATGTTCATTATTAGAATTTGCTAAAATGGTCTTGTTTGTCTAAACCCAAATCCATGCTACAATTTCCTTGTGCATAATCATTCATGATGACAGTTCCTCAAAATGTTAGTCATGGATGGATGATGTCAAGTTGTAGGCATCGTGTTGTTAGAAACATTTCCTAGCATAGTTTTCAGAGAGTAAAAGTTAAGGTTGTTGGTCAACTCCTTCTTTGTGCTATGGATATGGGCATTGGTGTTCCCGATATGAGCCGGCCATTTGGTGCTTGACCCCATGGCATATTGGTGGTGGCATAAGAAATGTGAATTTGCTGATTGAGCAAGAAATGGTGTGATGCATGTGGAAACATGAAATGACCTGATGGCACCAAGCATTATTGAGAGGTGCTAGCAGTTGCATGAGTAGAACCAGCATTAGGCATAGCATGGCGAACAATCATGGCCAGAGCCTTTAGGGCTTGTAGAGTCCTGGTTACCATGCCTCTACCATTAATCATAGTCGCCTCAATTTTAGCAAGACTTCTCATATCATCCCTATTAGTGATGGTAGTCATTCTAGTGGTTGACCATGTTTACTTGCTCCTGGCAGTGTGTTAATGCTACAATTACTTGCGCAATGGTGGATGATGTTGTTACCGCGCATTGGTGGATAATGTTGTTACCTATGTGTGGGTAGTGGGAGCTTCATGTTTCTTTATTGTCCTTGGGTGGTAGATGCTGCCATTATCCACACGGATGACATGTGTCAGTAGGTGTGTGCTTCTGGTAGTGTAGAAGCATGTTTAAGGTGATCATGGGGTAATAGCCTTGAGTGGTGGTTCACATCAGTAGTAATGTTCCCATCAGTGCTAGTTGGCATGAAGGTGGCACCTTGTATGGTGGTCTATGGTGAACACATAATGCACATGGTAGTGTAGGAATGTTAGGTGTCTTGTTGTGCATGGGCCTGCAGTGCCTACAACAATGTTTTTTGGGTGACGTGTGGCATAGGCTAGCATGTGCCTCTATCAAGCTCATGCAACCATTATGTGGCCCACATTACTTTGGGTGGTGATAGCTATTATTACAAGGCCAAAGGCCTCTGGTTTACATTTCTCTTTTATTATATTATAAAAGTAATGGAAATATTCTTTTTAGTTACATTCTCACTAGGATTTTATCATGTGTAGGTTTGGGTGGAAGTGAAGGAGGTAGAGAAAGATGAGGGGCCAAACCAATCCTAATAAATCCCTTAGTTGGATACAACACAAGGAAGGGGGGCGGGGGGCGTGGTGTTCCAAGGATAGACACAAAGGGGAAATTGTAGGTTTCCTTTACATTTCACTACCTATTTAGTAACACTCCTAGAGGTAATTCAATGTGGAACAGTAAGTAGATTTGATAATCAGAGGTTATACACTTTTTAGAGGAGGTGTTCCAAGGCTAGATACAATGGGAAATCATAGGTTTCCTTTTCATTTCACTACCTATTTGGTGACACTCCTGGAGGTAATTCAGTGCGGAACAGTAAGCAGATTCAATAATTAGAGGTTATAGACTTGTTAGAGGAGGTGTGCTTCTTGCAATCATGGATAGACAAGGCTTTACAAGGAGTTTTTCTATTTGGTGCTTATTTCTGAGCTAAGTCTTTACTTAACTTGCTATTTTTAAAATTTTTGTAACTCAACTTTGATATCTGTTGTGTGGTTTAAACACAAAGCTTTTGTTTCTTCAAAACTTTGGTTAATCTTTGTTCAAGTTTATAGATGATTCATGCTTTTCATTTTTCTCTTTATTAATGCATGAGTCTCCTTGTTGAAACTTTAAAGGAAACAGTTTTTTATTTGCCAAGTTATTTTGGAACTATTATTTACCTATTAAAATTATTTAATTTACAAACACTATTAAACATCATGTTTTACTAAACACCACATTTCCCTTCTAGTTGAGACTATTCCTAAGTTTCCATAACCATATGAGAGGTGTCTAGGGCAATAGTTTCTTAAAACAAGTTTTGTGGTTGTTGATGTGTCCAAAATTTATGCATCAACACCTTTTTTGGTGCTAGAAGGAGGCTTGTTTTGTTTCTTGTACCTATTTTTGTTTCTATTGACATTTATGCTGGGAACAGGGGTAGTGTTTTGCGATACTTTGAGTGTTTTTGAAACTTGGGAGCATAACAGAAGCATTGGAGTTAAAGGAAAAGATAGTGAACTTGGACTCGTTTGAGGATGAATGAAACTTAAGGGGGGTAGATTATCATGTTCCCATTCCCAAATGCTACTGCTGCATAATAAAGATGATGTCTCTTCATAATAAGTGATTATTGTTATCATAACAAGACCCAAAAGGGAAGTTGTAATTAAGACTTGAAAGGGTGCATTGTAATAACAGATGTGTTTCATGAGGTGACCTTTGGGGGTTTAGGCTAAGGCATCTATACCTAGGCTTAAAAGTTGTGCTAGCATGGAATAGTAGAGCTAGTACAAGCAAGTCATGAGAGCCAGGTGAAGTGGAATAGGAAGTGGACTGGCCATCACTTCTGGACAATTATAAGCCTAACTTTCGTGGTAGTGCTGGATTGCTTCTATGGGGATAGATGTTGAAGGAAGGAAACCCCAAGGAACACTCTTAGAGCATGATCTAGATACTCTATTCTATATCAATGAAGCATTTAGTTTTTTCTCTTTCTACATTTTTTCTATTATTTCCTTTATGAATAATGTCAAATGTTACATATATTTGATGTTTGGTATATTTTCTTCTTACGCATAATGTCTAATATAACATATATTTGACATTTGGCATGACATTTTTCAAAGATGATGATATCATCCAAATAAACCACAACGAACTCACTTATTAAACCTTTAAAGGCTAAATCCATTACTCTTTGAAATGTAGCTCCAACATTTGACAATCCAAATGGCATTCTTTGGTAAGTGAAATTTCCTCACTTGGTGATAAATGTTGTTTTATATCTATGACCTTTATCTATGAAAATTTGATTATAGCCTAGAAAACCATCTAGGAAAGAATATACTTGACATATACTTGACAACCTAACACTTTGATCAACATTTTATCAATTCATTGAAGTAGATACTTATCTTTTTCAGAGGCTTTAGTCAAATTTTTAAAATCTACATAAAGTTTAATATCACCATTTTTTCCTTACTAGAACAAGGTTAGCAAGCCATGTTGAATATTATTAGATTGGATATGATTTGAGATTGCAATAACTTATTGATCTCAACTTCCATGGCTAGTTCAAATGATGGATTCAATTTTCTTTTCTTTTATTTAACTTTCTTACAACTGTTTATCAAAGGAATTTTATGGGTCATCACATCTAGTTTAAAAGCCTTAAGATCATCATAAGACCAAGAAAAATTTTCCAAATTATTTTTTAGAAGTAATAATACATTTTGTGTGAAGAATGAATCCTTTTCCTTTGTGATATTTCACATCTTTTGTATCTTAGTAGATCCAAGATTCACTGCTTGATAATTTTGATCATGTAAATTCTATATATCTTTCCTGATAAGCAAATTTTTTCTAAACCTATGTTCATAATCAATTACTTTTTTGGGAATGCAATTTGTCTTGGACCTTGATGTTGTTTTAGGTATGATTTGACTTTCAAATTCCTACTTATTTTTCAAGAATCAAAACAAGTTTTCATCATCTTTGAATACTTGTAAATGCTTTATGTTATCTAGTATTGATGACTGCTGTTCATTCTCAACCGCTACCCCTTCATACCTTTCTATCCTTTTTTTCATCTAATGTTAAAGCTACCTTCGGTAAATCATTGACTATATAATTATCTTCTCTACCTATATGTTCTATTTTATAGTGATGCAATTGATTTAGCATTATATGGACAAGTTGTTTATAATGTCACAAGAATGAGCTTTTTACTACATAATTACTTTTAACCTTATTTTACAAACTAGTCTTGAATCTCCTTTTATGATGGTTACTTTGATTCCTTTTTCTAATGTTGTTTTAATTTCAATACTCAAAGCTTCATATGCAACCTTGTTGTTAGTACAAGGGAAAGATAGGTAGAATTTTCAACTCTAAGGGCTATGGTTTAAAATTTTCATGAATTTCCAACTCTCTCCAATTGGTATAATCAATTTTGTCAATGGAGAGTTGGCAATGAACTTTCTCTAGTTCATCCATGCCTTCTACATAGGCACACGTTAGGCTCTTAGTAGGTTTCATGGAAAGTGTTGAGTTGCTTTCAAGGTTAGTTGTGAGCCATAGGGTTCCCTCCTACTTTGCGGCTACTATGTATAGGCACATTTGAATTTTAGATATATCAACACACTGACTACATGCTTTGATAGATACACTGTTAATGGATCATAGTTTCTACACACAGTTGCACCCTTTATCACTATATGTGATGCATGTAACTTTCTTCCTCTTGATCTTTTCAAATGCATTTTCTTTAGAGATTTTGAGGGATAGATCTTTGATCCACAATCATGTATTAACGATGCTTAGCCAAGCCCATTCCATGATGACTGGGAAGTCCCCTTTGTAATTGTCCACTCGGATCACTAGAAAATCAATGGGGTAGGACCACCCATAAACAATGGTCATAATGTTTTCCATTAGTTTGAAGAGAATGGTGATGGATTGATCAACCAACTTGAAATGGATGTTGTAGTTCTTGAGTGCAGGTAGGTTCTAGACTTTATACATTTGATGGAAAATTAGCTTAACACCAGAACTTGATTCTAGAGGAGCCTTGCAAGGCTCATTCCTAGAAATTTGAAGGTAAATAAGGAACTTCCAAGATCAAATAGTTTCCTGAGAAGGTGGCTAGCCTTTATCCAATTGGTTACTACA
Organism: Gnetum montanum; assembly: GCA_015680685.1. NCBI lineage: Eukaryota > Viridiplantae > Streptophyta > Gnetopsida > Gnetales > Gnetaceae > Gnetum > Gnetum montanum. The sequence continues at coordinate 192,065 of MNCI01010982.1, forward strand.
TGAGTTAACATGATAATATGCACTTTGGGAGATGTTTGGTTTGAAGCAGACTTGAATAGATTAGTTGTAGAGGGAGATGGAGAAGAAGGGCTACCAGTTGTAGGTGTATGTGAGGGTTTAGTTCGGTTTTTTGATTGGAAGAAAGGTATTTTTTATGATTTATTTTTTGAACCACTTGGTTAAATAGTCAGCTATAAATTAATGGCCCTCATTACATTGTGTTGTTACGACAAAGGCATAATTTCTCCCTCCATTAATGGAGTAGGTGGTAACTGGGTTGAGGATGGAGGGAGGTATGCAAAAGGATGAGAAGAGTGGTAGGAATATGGGATTTCCCATTTAGTAGATGGATAATGAGTTTTGTAATACTCTAAAGGGTAGTAGTGATGTTGGAAGGTGGCATAACTAGAAGAGTGATGTGGAGAAATGGGTTGTTAAACATAGTATCCATATGGATCTGGTTGTTGGTAAGGGTATTGCTACCTTGGTGGTGGCATCCCCCATGACTGTGGATGCTACCATTGCTAGTACTACTCATATAGTTGTGGTGGAGCTCCACCTGGATAGTAGATTTGGTGTTGGTGGAACTACTTAGGATTTCCTTAAGGATAAAGTAATCTCTTGGGTGCTTGCCTTCTTACCAATCTAGGATTTAAAGCATACACCCTAGATTCCTGTAAGTGTGACATAATGGAGTAGCATCCTTTAGGATGTTCATAATGGCAAATATCACATCCACCTTCATCATCTAATTCAGTCTCCACAACTTCTTATACTATAGTAGCTTTGCCCCTACTCCTTTGCTAGGCATGTTTAGCTTACTTCCGCCTCTTGTGATCATGATCACTACTCTACTCTCTTGATTCTTTTGCAATTTTTAGAGTAGTTTGGAATTTTTCATCCCAAAAATCCCACATTTTATCTACCTTTCTCAAAATTTTAGACATATATTTTTGGATCTACAAGGTCTTTCCTAATGCCACCTCATCAAGCTGACTCCTCACTATCACAAAAGTAGACCTCTCTCTTTCTAATGGAAGGGTTCCTATTATATTCTCCTACACTTTCTCATTTCCTCAACTCTCCTTCTTCTTTTTCTACTTACTCTATCAACCTTTGTATTTGATGGGCTCATAATTCTTATAGTCTCCCTTGAGCATAAACCCCAAGAGTTCTTCTCATTTTTTATTTGAGTCCATCTATGATGTGGCAAAGTTGTTCCTACTAAGAATAACCATGGCTAGGGCATTGGTGTATGAGAGAATAGTATTTGCTAATGGAGGTGTCTAAGGGTTTATGTATTCCTTGCTTTTATCCTTGGATCTACCTTGTCAAATTAGACACTTGGTAGTATGTTTGATATTTATCATTAAATAGCTCTAGCATTATACTCCACCTATAGATGGATTTTAGTTCCAAGGATTGATACTAGCTTTCTAATTTCTTGATGAGTATCTTGGAAAATAACTTCAATTTTTGCTAGTCATTTTCAATATTCTTTAAGGCACAAGCATTGTAAAAAACTTGAAGATGTGTTTGTAGGTTAGAGTTATATCCCCCCTTGAATCTAGGAACATTGTTCATTCTGAGTCACTTGATTTGACTATCTTTCAAATATCAGGTTGGAATTTTTACTACCTCTACAATGTTTAACATGCTTCGAGTGGCAAGAAAAGGCTCATCATCATCATTATTTTGATGATGCCTATGATTTCCAGTACTACCCCTTTATTCATGGTGGTATTTGCAATTATCTTTGTCCTGTTATTCACCTTAACATGGTTGTTCTTTCAATGACGTGTAGACAATGAACACAAAGAGGGAGGAGGACTGCCATCACCATAGTGCCTGGCACCTTCACTACGCTTGTCATGATCACATGTGTTAGCTTTCTTATCATGAAGATTGATCGGGAGCCATAGATCGATCGGGAGGCATTACAATGTTTCCCTCCATATCTCATGATTGGAGTTGTTCATCCTGATGTAGAATGAAGGTAAAGTCAGGCACATATTCATTTGGATGAGTATATATAACCTTGCATCTTGAGGTAGTAGTAGTTTAGTATCATCATGCCTATGAGAAAAAGGCATTTTGTAATTAAAATAAGATATTAGTGTGCTCAAATTATTTTATTTATTTTTAAGATGATTTTGACCTTATGGTTCATCCAACAATGTTAATTATTTTTACCATGCCTAAATAGCTCACATTTTAAACAAAAATGAGTCCTCGACAATAACACTAATGATGATCAGTAATACCCCTACACTCAACCATACAAATCACTAAGTGTTCATGTGCGATCTGGTCAAATTCCATGATTTTTATGTCTTTTGGTACACTAGCCTCTAGGAAGTGAACTTTCCCTAATAGTCATTCGTTGTCTTCCCAATTAGACTTGTGAGATGCAGAGGTATGGTTAAGTGTAATCGAGGTTGAAACACCATCAATTTTGGGCCATCATGATTCTCTAGGTGTAATGCCATGATGGACCACACAAATGGTTCAACACCTTGGAAGTCCTAACACCTACAAGGTTATGTTCGAGTGTGCCTACTATGCTCTTCACCATAGTTAGCATAGTGCCCAGTTGCAGAGCCAGTTCGCACAAATGGAACATTGAAGGTAGACTATATAGTTTAGCAAATTTTCTATCTCTCGGGTCGACAAGCTTGCTACACTCTCTAGCTTGCCCAACTTGACACATGATCCAGTTGATGGTCTACCCAAGGACCATGCTAGGAGCTTTTGAATGCATTTAGGATGGACTAAATAATTCAGCAAGTTTTCTAATGGTAGAGACCTGCTATGTTATGCTATGTTGCATAGCATAGTAGGCCTTATGGTGACTGATCAGATGTAGAAGATGCAATTGGTAGATGTCCAATCCTCAAAGGAGTCTTCACCACTTCAATCCTTGAAGTGTGATCAGCATAACACAAAAAAAACATGGCAAATGTTGCAAAATTTTTCCCATTTTGGGTGCTATGTTGTGCTATGCTACACAACATAGCAAGACATGACAATCTTTTCTCAAACTTCCTTGACACGGGAGACAAAATTTCCCATGCTTTAACCATAAAAAATTCTTATTCTACTACCACCCCAAGATATGATCGACATCCCATGATAGAATGTTTGCAAAGTGTGTCAAAATTCCAGCCAAACTAGGTGGGATGTTGTGCTACGCTACACAACGTAGCATAACATAGCAGGGTTAGGATGCACGAAGGTGCTCTGTCAAGTTGTTCAAGAAAAATAATTGCACTTGGCCACACTTTGACCTCCAAGACTACCTATCCCAATTTTCCCTCAAGTCCCAATCAAAGTCTCTTAACAAAGCATTACAGATTAAGCAAGAATTCATGTCACACTGGCTACTATGCTGTGCTACACTGCATAGCGTAGCAGAGATGTTGAGGCTAAAAATGTCCCAGGGATGAAACCAAGGAGTCTTGGGCTTCTTCAACATGAAAAGTGTAATTGCTATTTGTTGAGATAGCTTGCCTAGCAAGGCCTCAAAGGGGTATTTTCAATTTTTAGGCAAGATTTATCTCAAAACTAGCTACTACTCTGCGTTACACTATGCAACGTAGCATGTAAGTGGTTACGCTGCTACACTGAGTAGCATAGGTAGCGTAACACTTGTAAAGAATCATCAATACATCTATAGTAGCTTCAGAAATCATTGGTAATGATCATTTCTACTCCAGCATCTCCTCAATAGATAAGATTAGCAGTTCACTTTGTTTATCACCCCTAATTGATTCCTAAAGTTGTCCTTATGCTTGACCCTACTCGTAAGAGGAGTGAAGACGTAGTCCTAGAGCATAGGCTCCACTTTGTATTCATTGTTAGCATTTTTTTAGAAAAAATAGTAGTCCTCTATATTCTAGAACATGCAGTTTGGATGGTATAGTCATGTTTCAGTAGATATCACTTCTAGCAGCATAGCACATTAGTGTAACACTACAGCGTAGCACCACATGATAGTATTTATGCCCTGTGGGACCTAGGACATGTGGCATCCAAACCATGTATTTCTCTCACTCTTGGCTCTATAAATATCCCAGTAAACAACATTCAAGGGGTTGGCTTTTCTATTTGGCTTTCTTGCGATTGACATCCAAATATTGGCATTTTGGCAATTGGTTTTTTGGTTATTGGCTTCAGCAAGGAGGTTGGCAAGCAGAAGGCTGGTGAACATAAAACCTCAGTAGTAGCACTTCCTGGATCTCTCTTAGCCCAACAAGCACTGACTCATCAGTTCCTATTAGCAGGCCATTGGTAGTAGTCCAGGAGCTGTGATCATATTGTTCTGTTCTTAACTGTGCCTATCCAACATAGCACATCGGTTGTACATCTTCTTTAGCTAAACAAAGATCAAATCCCCTAATTTTGGGGTAGTACATTTTCTCACTTAAGCCCATTTGATTTCATTATAGCATATATTTTGCATCATTTTGTATCGGTTCACATTTAGTACTCTGTTATGCTTTTACTGCTCTGTGTGCTACGGTTTTCTTCATTTCGATCCCCATGCATGACATTTTAAAATCATTGTTCAAAAAAGGTTATTGTACACCATGTAAGTTCCTATCTATTGAACTAGACCATTCAGGGCACCCTATATTTGTTTTCTCTAGCATGGCCCTTGCATGGATCTGGGGTTAGGTTGTCCACTTGGTAACCTCTTGGTGTTCCAGCCATCGATGTTTTTGGATGTAACAGTTTTTGGCCCTGGAAAGAGGGCCTTTCCCTTCCATGCATCACAAATAATCCTAGATGTTGTTTGTACCCCGTCACTAGTGACCTGCTAGTGTAGACGTGACACCCCTATGGTTGTCTATGCACCATGTGGTGCAAATTGGTTACCACTATGGTTCCTCTAGAACCCTACAGGTCAAAATCCCAAAATAGTCTACTATGTTACACCACTTGTATCCAATGTAGCATGGTCTTCCTATCAATGTAGCAAGTCCAAAACTGTCTATTCTGTTATGCTACCAACATTATGTGTAGCGTAGCAACCCCACCAATGTAGCAGTTTTCAAACATTTTACTATGTTACGCTGACTATCTACTGTGTTATGCTAGACCATCTACTTAGTCAACTACATTACAGTGCCTATCTATTGCATTATACTACCTATGTTTTGTGTAGCTTAGCAACCCTGTCGATGTAGTAGTTCATACACTATCCACTGTACTACGCTACCTATCCACTACATTACACTACCTGCATTCAGTGTAGCATAGCAACCCTATCAGTGTAGCACTTCCACTATGCTATGTTGTCTATTGCATGGCACTAACCACTATGGTACGCTGTCCACTGTACTATGCTTCCATTTAGCATGAAAACCTACTATTTTCCAACTATTTCCCACACATATCTCTCCCTCTTACACTTATTTCATGCAAAAAAGATGAATCCTGCAACCACTTTGGTTCCCACCTCGAACATGGAGGTATCCTACTCTATCCAACATATGACAGGTCCTAAGCGAGCACCTAGCCTAGTGCTAGTACCATGGTAGTCTCTTAGATTGCAGCATCAATCACCTGAATATTTACCTCAAGATGAAGAGTGATACAATTTTATTTGTCAAAAAATTCAAGCGAATATACCATTGGACCATTATGAATCTAAATAAAAACATAAATTTGAGTTCATCCATCAAAACGGGAGGGAGTTCATCACTACTCCTAATACCACTATCCCATTAATCGAAAGGTATCAATGGGTGCTAAACCAACTTATACAATTAATTAGGTTAAGAGAATAGGACATAACCTACCACTACGATGAACCCTTTCAAGATGGCCAAGAGGATCTAGACTCCCACTCAAATGTTGGTGGTCTAGTTTATGCCACAATTATCCCTTCCATCTCTATTGTCTGTTCACACTAGTCACAATTTCCCACCTTTGTTGCTATTGCCACGACACGGCCGTAACCCAGACCCTCTTTGGTGGTGAGTAGTCACCAAACCTCATCAACATATTAGCAAGTGGGCCCTTCAACCTCATTTCCTGTTAATCATCCTTCCCAATCTACTCCAACTCCACACCAAACATCTGTAACACCCACATTACTGTACGTGCACACTATGCCTACCTCACAACCACATGTAAGCTCCATTCCTATTCTCCCCTCTATAAACATTTCACCATCAATGGTAGATCCAACCTTGGCTGCATGGTGGGCAACAACGACCTCTTTTCCTACAATCCAACTGTCTCATATGTAGCAATATGTGCAACCACAAATGTACCAAGTCCCACACATGATGCAACAAAACACGGGGTTATGTGCCACTCTAACTATGGGACAGATGACCACACCCATAGCACCCCCAATGGCATCCACCTTGGTGACACCACTTTCTAGGTTATGGTCCCTCAAATGACACCACTAGTAAGGGTTGTTCAAATAGTTCCCTCGATGGGAATGGAAACCACACCAATAGCACCACCAGTGATGGTTGCTCCTATAGCTTCACAACCCCCTGTGACAACCTCAAGTCTAGACCAAGCTTTCCAACTCATCCAAACCCTGACTGAAAAAATTAAATCACTTCAAGCTGCTATCTTAGAAATAGTCTAAGTCATGGACTTCTATCAAGATTACCCAATTAGTCCAACTATTCCTACGCTAACATTACCTCCTGGGGTACAACTACCCTAGTTCATAAAATACAATGGAGAGGATGACCCAAATGCCGACCTAGTTATGTTTAGGTTTGAATCCCTACTACTACAGCCATGGCCTCATGCCATCATCTATGTATTTTCCATGTCCTTGAAGGGTAAAGCCTTATACTAGCATTTCATGCTTCCCTTTGCCTTAATCTTAGCATTGGAAGAACTATTAAGCCAGTTTGTGACTCACTTTAAATATAACTTGAAACTGGAAGTCACTTTGGATCAACTTATGAGGGTTAAATAAGAGCCACTAGAATCCATGCAAAATTTCATAAAACAATGGAGTGCTACCCTAAATGAAATTCGTGAACTGATTGCTGAGGCCTATTTACTAGCCATTTTCAAAGGTGCGTTAAATGATTTCATTAAATCCAAACTATACTACTTAGCTCCGCATTCCCTTAGCTAAGCGTTTACTCAAACCAAGAGTATCTAAGATGCGGTGAAAGCTAGTAGGGATCTAGCCTATGTAGCATATAAAAACACACACACAAAGAAGGACAAGAAGAGAGACGAAGCTATGATAACCATAGTGGCCGCAGTAGCCCATGAAATCAACAAGGGTAAAAAAAATTTTAAAGCATCTAAAACTCATGCCACAACCAAGAAAACACCTAGCCCTAGTAGCACTAGCCAAGCAACTACTGCCCAAACTTCGGCAAGGCCAAAATTTGAGCGGAAGGACTATTCAAAATATACTCACTTACCAATCAAGCCATTTGAGCTTCTAAAATAATTTCTAGGAGCTGGGCATACTCAACATAAATGGATGTCAAAAGAAGCTCTTAAACGACATCAAAGTTACTCTGAAGTCCTTCGTGATCCCTCTATGGATACACCTAACAACCCACTAGTACCTAAGAACTTTAGACTAAAGTGCTTCTGCGATTACCATCAAGTGTGTGGACATGAAATAGACTATTGATTGGCACTAAAAGATGATATTCAATGAATGATCGATCAAGGTAAGTTGGTGTTGGATGAGAGTAATCTTGTTTGACCCAAAAACCAACTGATGCATGTTTACAAAGACCCTTTAAACACCAACAATGTCGATTACACTATCAATGCCATTGGCAATGACAACAATGTAGACTCATAACATGAAACATTCATGGTTCGTGTACCTCCTCGTAACCCTATAGTTTCAACAACAACCACATCGCACATCCTATTTGTCATTAAGGCCCCTTCTCAAACATCTGTCACACATTTTGTGCTTAAGACTACACCACCTGCTACCACAATAATGCAGGCACCTTTTGTTATCAAGGTGCCCAAGCATACGGATCCCTCTATAACCCAAGGTCCAATGATAGGAACTACATCACAATTTTCCCATTTGAGGAAACGTGAAGAGCATCTAGTAGATAAGTTGGCTAGAGAATGTACTACATTGGGTCCCCCTAAGCCCATCCCTTTGTCGACTGTGCCCATGACTTCATCATCGAAGGCTACAAGTAACATGTAAAAGCTGCCCTCTAAGCCAACAAAACTTGTTATTCAATCTAAACCCACTCCACAGGAGATTTTCCTTTTAGGATGCATAGAAGAAGCAAAGATGAGTAAACAACCAAACAATGGGCAAGATTTCCTAGATGTTCTTTCACAAGTTAAACAATCTTTAAAGCAAAAGAATACAATGTTAAGCTTGTATGACTTAATCATAAGCTCTATGGCACATCATGAGGCCTTGGTTTGCATGTTAGCATCTATTCCTATTAATGAAGACATTCTAGTTGAGGAGAAAGCTATCCATGCAGTTATGCTTCCCCCTATGGCTGAAGAACCATGAACAACCCAATTAACATTTCAAGACAAGGCCATCAAGGATGACCCTGAAAATGGTCATGTGACTACTGCCCCCATGTTTATCATGATTTAGATGGGTCAATAAAAAATTTGTAGAGTACACATTGATAGTAGGGCTACCACTAATGTGATCCTATTTCCCATTATTGAAAAGTTGGGCTTGGTGGATCAAATCAAGCCCACAATAACTTCCTATCTAAAATCATTTAATGGAACACATTTCATAGTCAAAGGCACTATTAACATCAACTTTGTGGTGGGGGACTAGTTTCCCACTAGTGCGGAATTCATTGTGGTGGAATAAATTCCTGGGTTTAACTTGATCTTGGGGAGATCATGGTTAGCCTAATTAAGAGCTATCTCTTCACCCTTACACCAAGAAATCCACCTACCCTATGCGAGTAGAGAGGTGGTGATCTTTGGTGATGAAATAGCTCCTCAAGCTATAAATAATATAGACATAGAACAAGGATCAGAGATAGAAATCTTTGAAAATTCATCACCCATCCACAATGAACTCCCATGTTCAATAGATGAGCTACCCAAAACTACCAACTTAGACCAGGAAACCACTTAGGTTGAATATCACCACAAAGATTTCTGGCCATATGCTCCACTTAGCCCACAATGGGATAGGAAAAAATTATGTAATTAGAGTCTACCTCTAATTCACTTCCATGAATGCTTGTCCTCAATAGTCTTTTTTCTTTAGTCTTGATTTTGCATTATGTTCATTATTTGCATTATGTCCATTGTTTACATCATGGTCATTGATTACATTAATTTAGCAATGGCTCGAAATGACATTAAACTATTGCATAGCCCAGAATGACCTTAAACTATTGCCATGGCCCGCTAATGCCTAAACCTAGCAACCGACCCATGGAAATTACATTTCAATGGCCCAAAATGGCCTTAAACTATCGCAATGGCCTGAAATTTCCTTAAACTAGCGATGGCCCGAAATGGCCTTGAACTAGAACAAGGGGCCCACAAGGGGTCCAAACACATTAATAAAATATTAATCAAAAGAAATGAGATAATTTTTTCACTTTTAATCTTCATTAAATTTGATTCCATACAATAAGGGTTACAAAAAAAATAGAAAGACAAAAATAAAAATTGTTTGCCACCATGCTACAAGTCTTCGCTAGTATTTTCATCTCTTTTGCTCCACTAGGTCCTGCATCTTCATTTATACCCTGCATAAAACAAAAACAAAATAATGAATCAAATTACAACAAGACTCTCATGAAGTAGACTATAATATAATGAAAGTGGCTAACTTGAGATGGGCCCATGTTCATCTCAGGGTGTATCTTATCCATGCCAGTTGCTAGACGTCATAGAATCTCCTCCTTAGTTAAGTTAGCCCAATCTTCTTTCCCCAGATCAATGCTTGTCGCAAATTTCCCCTTCTCCACAGCCATCCATCTAGGTGGTCCCAGAGAAAAGGTGGTAGTAGTGGTCTCCCCAGAAGGTAAACTCATCTCTCTTCCAGGAGCCTTACTAACCACTACCTGTTGTGTGAATTTTTCATAGGCCTTAGTAGCACCAATCACATCAAAAAATAGCTTATGGATATGCAACTCAATGGAAGCATCCCAATATTTCTAATGGTAGGCATCACACTTCACTTTATACATATGCTTATGATTTTTCAGTGCTTTCCCTCATTCGTACACCTTGGCATTGCAGTCTTTCCAGTCTTGGATTTTTTGGGCCAATAAATCCATCTACAAGTGTTGCTCAATTATTTCCTTGGTGGCCTCATTTTTACCCCACATGGCTAACCAATATCTTACGTAATCAATCAAAACCATGTGCCAACTGCTGTAAAAAATGTCATGGGATAATAAGAATTTATTTCTTGACCATATATCTTCCAACTTGACCACTTGGCTGGCTTTCTCCTTCTCTAGCTTCTGGACCCGCTTCTAGAGATCTTCGTTGACACACCTACACTCCCAAAACAATCATGCTGAGTATAGTGCACATTTAGTTGTTTCCTTGTATACATCATGAGGCACCCTAATCACCTCTAGTAGAAATTCAGGCACAACATCAACTTCAATCACCTGGCTAAGGTCTCATTTAAGCTGGGAAGCTAGGATATCAAGCATAAGAAAGTGTCAATCATAAGAAGATAGCAAAATAACTCCAAAGGTATGTGCCACACCACTAAATGCATCTATTTCTAGGTAAATATTCCTTAAGCAATCGATCATATCATCAAGCACCACCTCCATAAAGGCAAATTTGTTTGGGGCCTCTATCCATGGTTGGAGGTGGATTGAAGAAGAAGAATCGGGAACCTTAACAGTGGTCTCTGTTGTACAGCAAAACATGTTAGCATGGTGAAGAGGAGGAAAAAAAAATTGAGAAGTAACATAAATGATAGTGCAAAGCTCCTACCCAACAAACCCTCAAGGGTGAGAGCAAGGGGATCACCCATTGACACACTATCAAGTAAACGGTCAAACTCACCGGCGTCAAATTGTAGCCCTTTTCCCTCAAGTTGACTCAATAGTGTGGTGGTATATTCAACCATCATATGCCCCTCAAGTGCTAGGGCACACTCTATGAAGGGTCATCAACAATAGGGGCCTCTTCCTCTGCAGCAGGGACCTCCTCCTCTACAATTGGGACCTCTTCTTCTTCTATAGTAGGGACCCCTACCTCAGGGGCCAAAGCTTCTTCTACTTCATCTATTAAACACATTTAAAGTAAGCATGCTAGTCTAACACAAAGGGGTAGGGATAGCTAATGAGAAAAGTTAAACCATACTTATCAACAAATGCAGGCTACACTTTATGAACCTTGATTTGCAACCTTCTACCTCTTTCTTCACTCATGCGTGGAGGTTCTTCCATGGGATGAGACTTCTTGCACTCTAGGTATGATTTTATTGTCTCAGCAATAAGATGCTCCCCCCTTAGTACATTTCCTATGTTAGTTAGTGGCACCTCTCCAATGCTATCTTGTGCATGAAAGGGTCATCCCACCCGATTCTTCATTGTTATCAAAAGAGACTTCCCAATAGCTTCTGGGGGGTCTTGGGATCAAGTGGTGTGGAATACTTGGTATATCCATGGTTTGGATATCTATGTGCAATCCTACAACACCCAAATGCCATTTTCTAGGATCACTAAGAATTCTGCAAACCGTTGTAGGCAAGCTATGAAGAAGGCAAAGTGTACATTGAAATGAGCATCAAGCTTCTCATAAAGCTTAACCATTTCAGCTCATAAGCCTTTGGAAAGGTACTTGGCACAATTATAGTGAGTCCCTTCTTTCATAACATCCCTCATGATCTGATCCTACTCTAGTCCAAGAATTGTCTATTGGGAGAGTAGCTTGGGAAAAGCATGAGCTTGGAAGACAAGGTAAACCTTATGGGCTACCTCTAGCTTGACCTTATGCATGTAAATCCCCTTTTGATCCTTGCTCGTTCCTAGCCATTCTTCTATATCACCTTGATGGTTTACATCCTTACTGGTCTTATCCCCTATAGGTAGACCATCATAGGGAACACTGAAATGATCTGCAAAAAGGCTTTCTATAATCTCAAACACCACCCACACATTGTGAACCTGTGTGTGGAAGCAGTCAACCTTTTCTAAAAAACAATCAACTAGGGAGAGCATTTTTGCAGCTGGGACACTTGGATTTACTACCAAAAATAAGTCCAAGAGCCCAACCTCCTGAATGTTATGAACAAGGATGGCTAGGGCCCCATTGCATAACCAACATTGTGTCTTGTCCACTTCACCATATTTGAAGAAGAGGTTAGTTTCATCACGTCCGAAGGTGATTACTGTAATCTCTTGGGATTTTCCTACTACTACAATCATCAACAAAATTAACAAAAGAAAAACTAGAATCAATCACTTGAACACATGAACACAAGTGCATAATCTAACACACAGGGTGTGAATGGCATGGGAAATAGTGAGATTTCCACTAGAACGTCCTCCACAGTAAGTGCTTGGCGGGACATCCATTCACCATCCAACCATCTAACTTCCTCACATTTCACGTAGAACTTAGAATACTTGGTTGGATAGGTTTTGGAATTTGCCCCAAGATGTTCTATGATGTTAGCGCACATGTTCCCAGTAGAAGAGAACTCTTGTAAGGCCATTTGGGCCAATGCCAATGTCCCCTTGTGATCATGAAGATCATTGTTATCAATTACAAAGATGGTAACATACGAAGCACAATAAGCATTTCAACTACCTAAGAAAAATAATACAACATGTCTAAAACATCTTCATAGGACTCACCCATCTACACAATAGATGGTCCCAGGTGGATTCTAGAAGAAGGTGGCCATCTAACGGGCAATGAAGAATGTGTTGCATTTATGATAGCACTTAAATTCAAGCATGACCCAAATCCAAGACAAGTGTCTCAAACCTCTTGGGCACCAATTTGAGCTTTTGACCTCTTTGCCTTCAATAGATCCATCAGCCATAAACTTCAAGATGCCTCAATTTTCCCCAGGTAATAACATTTCAATAAGAATAGTGGCTATCTTGGCCGACAAGTGTGACCACACTATCACACTGAAGTGGCAAAGGAAGAATTCTAAGAATTACCATGCACCTTCCCAAAACTAGACCGCCTAGTCCATTACTCATGCATGAGGAGGGGGGACATTGGCCATAGATGCACTTAGGCAGCACAAAACTTCAACTAACTCAATCACGATCAAGATGGGTTTCAACATGACTCTGCATGGCATAGCACAAAGCATTAGTACAATGTTCAAGTCATAGTTGCTGAATAGCATAACGTAACCCCTAGTGTATAAATTTTCCCCAAGTATGAAACCATATGTCCCTAGTATAGTGAGAAAAATCCAATTTTTTGCCAAGTATCAATTCCATTTTCATGACTTATCCCACACAATGTAGTAGCTACATGCAGCATAACAAAGTGTTACACATAGCGTAGCATAGTAGGTACATCCTACACAACATAGCAGCTATGTTACACGTAGCATAGTGGCTATGTTACATGTAGCATAGCATAATAGGTACACCTTGCACAACATAGTGGTTGTGTTATGCACAGTGTAATGTAGCAGGTACACTTTGCATAGAGTAGTGGCTGCATTATGCATAGCATAGCGTCATGATTACACCCTGTGCAGTGTTGCAGTGCAACAAGTATAACATGTAACAAGCATAACAATGTAGCAAGTACAACACTATAACAAGCGTAGTAGCGTAGCAAGCCTACTAGCATAGCAGTGTAGTAGTTATGGTAGCATAGTGTGATAGGCACCAAAAACGTAACATAGCCCATCAGTCATGATGAAAAAAGTGACACATCACGAAAAGGAACATACAGTGTTCCCATTTCCCCAGCCCTATCCCACTACATGAAATGTAATAGAATAAAATACAAACAAAAAGAAAACTCCTCTTACACATGCTATGCTACCTAAAAAATTTACAAACCAGAATTCCTTCCATGGGTGCTATACTACATTGAATGTATGCTATGCCACCCAGAACCTCCTAAACCCTAGCAATGGTGCATCCCCCATTCCCAATAATGGAGGCTAGGGTAGTGCCCTGCACCAGCCATAGCGTAGCGATTGCCATGGTAGTCCCAACCAAAGTGGCAACAACCACAACATAATAGCTAAAGATACGATGGAGCACATAACAATAACATTCATTGCACAGCAATGGTAGTGACTGTAGCAGCCAGGGCACGATAACCATAGTGACAATCCCACTCAATAAATTGCATAATTTAGCCAAAGGTAGCATAGCAATTTACAAGGTGGATGGGGTCTCCTGCCATTCCTCAATGTGCATCCTAGGGAGATGTAGCAGGGCGCAATCCCCTTCATCTATATTGGCAAGACCTTGATGCCTACATTCACTCCTGCATGCCATCTTCCTACTGATAAACTTAGGTGTATCGACTACTACAATGCGATTACTCCACTATATCTCAACTCAACCACACTACACTCTAGGTGTTAACTCTAGTAGTGAAAGTTACAAGATTACCATGGGTAATTCCTTATTTATAACCTACATGGTTAAAACACTTGTTACTTTCTAGGGTGTTCCATGTCCCACGTGTAACGTGGGACATCACGTGTCCCACACGTAACATGAAATGCACATGTCTATTATAGTGTAGCATGGGACATCCCTATCCTCTGTAGCATAGCATGGGTCTACTGCAACGTAACACGCAGCTGCAGCATAGCACGTACATGCATTAAAATTTCTACTTCATTTTTTTACAATGTGGCTCAGTTATGGTTTGCTACGACCTTAAACTGGCAATTCTGACTTACAACATTGCATGGTTATGATCTGCTATGACCTTAAACTAGAAATTTTAGAATTCCCTCTACATTTTAAACCTAATCATGGTCCACTATGACCTTAAACTGGAAATTTTTTCTAACATTGCATACTTGCATCACATGTATTTCATTGCATGTTACCATATTAAGTAGGTATCACTTCACTTTTTTTGTTTACTTGTTATCATAGGTTGCTTGGAAAAATGTCTATGTATGATGATCTTCATTCACCCTTAATTCTGATGGGTCCCCATGGAAAACTCATGAGGCACTTGAACATAGAGTTGATAGGATTTGAACCATCTTCCTATGATACTAACATAACATCCTTAGAAACATCCCTGGACTAGCCCAAACATGTAGTCCAAACTCTAGATTTAGAAGCTGGGGATGTAACTGAGGACCCTCTTATCGAAATCTCCATGACTACATCCAAAGGGGAGGCAAGAACATTAAAAGTTAGCTCATTCCTAGAGTCACAGGTTAAACAAAGCTTCTCTATAGTCCTCAATGATAATTTCGAAGTGTTTGCATGATCATACAAAGACATGCCAAGCTTAGACCCATGCATTATACAACACAACATCATACTAGATTCACGAGTCAAAGTAGTCAAAGAAAAAGCCTGCAAGATCAAACTAGAGATCACCTTACCTATGCATAGCAAAATCACTAAACTTTACTAAGAAAATAAGAGGTATACAAATTTTTATAGACTTCTGGGATCTGAATAAGGCAATGATTAAGGATGACTTCCCATTGCCTAGCATCGACCAACTCATCGATCCTACAATCGGTCATGCCTTACTATCCTTTATGGATGGGTTCTTAGGCTACAACCAAATCCACATAAACCCCAAACATCAGCTAGCAACTACCTTCATGACCCATTCGGGAAGCTTCTACTACATAATGATGTCCTTCAGGCTAAAAAATGCAAGAGCGACATACCAATGGGCGATGACCTACATCTTTAGTGATTACCTGTTAGAGAAGCTAAATGATTACTTGGATGATATAGCCGTTAAATCTAAGAAAGCTGTTGATCATGCGAATGACCTAAACTTGGTCCTTCAATGTTGTCACAAGCACGAACTTTAGCTCAACCCTAGAAAATGTATTTTCGGAGTAAAAACTAGATGCATGTTAGGCTTTCTAGTGTCAAAAATGGGGATACGCGTAGACCCCGATAAATTTAAAGCTATCATTAACTTAGCACCACCTACAAACCTTAAAGAGTTGTGTGGGTTATAGGGTATAGTCCAATTCATAATGAGATTTATCACAAGATTAACTGATAAGTTGCACCCAATGCAACACTTGCTAAGAAAGGGAGTCAAATTTGAATGGACCAACCAATGTCAAGAAGCTTTTGATAACTTAAAGAAAGAGCTTGTCCATCTTCCCAGTGTTTACCATCCCCAAAGAGACAAGCCATTTTACATTTACCTTACCACCTTAGACATTTATATCAATGCCTTGCTTTGCCAAAAGAGGAATGATGGCTCCAAAATCCCAGTCTATTACATGAGTCATGCCTTGATAGCTTATAAATCCAAATACAATGAAGTAGAGAAAAATTATCTTTCTTTAGTATTTGCACTTAAGAAATGGAGGCATTACTTTTTTTGTAGCCAAGTAAACATTATTTGCAAGAATAACATGCTCTGGACTATTACAACCAACATATACGAAAGTAGTAGGATAGCCCGATGGAAGGCCATAACTATAGAATTTGACCTACACTATGTGGTACAACCATCTGTAAAAGGTCAAGCAATAGCTACCCAACTTACAGCCTCACCTACCAATAACTAGGTAATGATAGAACCTAAATTCCTAGATGAACATCTTAATAGCATAATCCAAGTACCAAAAAACTTCAAAGCCATTCTCCAGTTTGATGGGGCTTCAACTACACAAGGTAGTAGTGTCACTACAGTTCTCACACTCTCCTCTAGGGAGATTTGACCTTGAACATATCACTTCACATTCTTTTGCACAAACAATGTGGCAAAATATGAGGGTCTCCTTAGGGGCATCCTAGTAGCCCAAGAGTTGGGGATCCAAAGCTTAGCGATTCGAGATGACTCACAACTAGTAGTTAACCAAGTAACAAAGGTACACACTTGCAAAGCACATCACCTATAGCCTTACTGTGATTTATCCAAGTACTTACTAAAGTAGTTCGCAACCCTAGATGTCCAACATGTGCATGCAATGAAAAAACTATAGTAGATGCATTAGCTACGTTAGTGCTAAGTGTGCCATCACATATGTTTGCTACCTTTCCTGCTTCGATAGTGGAATGCACTGATCCCATCATTCACACGGTACACATCACATCTGTAAGTGCAATGCATACTCAAGAATGGTATGACATCATTAAAGCATACCTCCAACATGGTGAACCCCCACACAGCCTGACACCATCCCAAAAGGATGCACTACAAAAACGAGCACAACAATTTTTCCTCGTAGGAGATAACACTCTATGTAAATGCTATTATGATGGGATATTGCTAGCTTGCATTAGTGAGTAGGAAGCACAGAAAATTGTTGATCAAGTCCATGAGGGACTATGTGGGGGGCACATAGCTCCCAGGGCTATCGCAGCAAAAATTAGATATCTAGGCTACTATTGGCCTTGCATGGAATGTGATTGCATTGCTAAAGTAAGAACATTCGATGTATGTCAATGCCATGGGAACCTTATACACATATCACCTATTTAATTGCATACCACATAGATCACATGGCCTTTCCAATGTTGGGGACTAGACATCATATGACCCATTACACCTAAGTCTTCTACAGGGCATAGTTTCATTATTACCAGAACTGAATACTTTACAAAATGGGTAGAATGTATTCCCCTCAAAAACACCATGTCCCAACAAGTTTGCAACTTCATTCTAGATAACATAGTGACACGATTTGGCCTTCCCATGACTATTGTTACCAACAATGGACCATAATTTAGTAGTACAGAAACCAAATCCTTTTGTGAAAGTCTTGGTATCAAACATTCTTTCTCATCATCATACTACCCCCAAGTAAATGGCCAAGCAGAAGCTACCCATAAAGTCACCATCAACCCATTAAAAAGGATGCTTAGCAGTAGTAAGAGATGATGGCATGAGCAAATCCTCTACATGCTATGGGCTTACTGTACAACATGCAAGACGGCCATAGGTAAGACCCCATATAGTCTTGTATACATATTTGAAGCAGTTTTACCTCTTGAATTGCATGTCCTATTACTTTGAATGATTCTTTCAAACATCATGGATGAGGCTCAAAACAACAAATCAAGGATCATTGACCTAGACTCTATAGAGGAGGAGCGCACCCAAACACTTAACCGCATCGAATGGTACCAAGACAAGCAACAGTGGAAACATCATTGCAATCTACACCAACAATTGATCTTAAAGGGGGACTTAGTCCTCAAGGTTGTTCTTGAACCCGTGAGAAAATTCTTAGCCAACTAGGAAGGCCCCTTTGTAGTCACAAATGTATATGAAAATGGGGCATTCAAGTTGGTTGATGTAGATGGCAAAAAATTCCTAAATCTTGTCAATCATTTGTAACTGAAGCCATACTATGCTTAACATGTAGGATTACACCAAACGTGAAGCAAGGGAAGCAAATCATCCGCTACAACATAAAATTGGCATAGATAGTTTGCTATGACTATAAAATGGCACAGCTCATTTGCTACAACATAAAACTGGCACAAAACATCTACTATGATGTTAAACTAGCACAACATGTCTTTGGGCCATGACATAAAACTAGCATCCATAGATTGTCTTTGGGCCATGACGTAAAACTAGCACCCATAGCATGGTTCACTATGATCTTAAACTAGCCATCCCCCATCTACTACAATGTTAAACTAGCACAACAGTCTACTAGGACCTGAAACTAGCACATCGGTCTACCAAGACCTTAAATTGGCACATCATGATCTGCTAGGACCTTAAACTAGCACAGTCAATGATCTACCAAGACCTAAAACTGAGTTCATAGTGCAACACCTCCCTGCCCACACATGTGACCTTGTGAACAAGTGAGCATGCACATATTCGAGCTACCTAGACAAGATGGGGTGGGATGTTGCAATTCCATAATGGAGTTCACATTTTCAAGGAAAAACCCTTTGGGACACATGTAATGTCGTCACCCTTGCCATCTTGCTGATCATCCGAAGATGTCGTTTGACATCTTGCTGACCTTTTGGAGCTACCGCTACCGCTGCCAATAATCTTGGTCATAGCTCCTACCATCGGCATCTGCTGCTGGAGTCCTAGCACTGTGTCCCAGCCACAATGTTGCCATCCTCCAGCCCTCACCATCGTCAAGGTCCAAAAATGCATTCATCTGATAGGCTTCTCACCCTACAACTAGATTTCATGATGCTTTCCTTTGGTAGGGATTCCTGAGCACCTACATCATCATCACTCTTAGCCTCTTTAGTGCTCATTTTTGACGAGGTTGCTAAAACATTCTGGCTTGCCACTACCAAAATCTATGTTGGCCTTCCTATTTTGGACATTTCACACATCCAACATAACACTTGCCATCCTGGCAGTGTCCTAAGAAAACAAGACTTCACCCTCACTTCCCTTGATGGTTGTTCCTTCTAGTTTTCTCTCTATTGTGTTTGTAGGATAAAAGCCAAGATGGCATCATGCATGAATGTGTTCACCATGAGAATAAGTCACTACACTATTCCAAAGTACCTACTTCAATCAGACTAGATACTTAAGAGTACATATCCCACTCTCCCTTTAGCCAACCTCCCTAATGCACATAAAGCCCTTTCACATGCACAACTTCCAGGTCCATGATGGACGTAATGCAACTGGTCCCATGGGAAGCCTCTATAGGTAGGTCAAAATCCCATAAGAATGTAACACAAACTCATCCTGGGGAGGAAACACCTGTCTTACAATAATGACATGATCTAGTTGACAGTCTAACCAAGGACCATGCTAGGAGCTATCAAAGGTGTTTAGGATGGACTAAACAGTTTGGCAAGTTTTCTAACAGTAGAGACCTACTATGCTACACTATGCTACACAGCGTAGCATGCCTTGTGGTGACTAATCAAACATAGAAGATGTAGTTAGTAGATGTCCAGTCCCCAAAGGATTCTACACCAATTCAATCCTTGAAGTGTGATCAGCATAACATGGAAAAAAAATGGAAAATGTCACAAAATTTGTCCCATTTTGAATGTAGGATAGCACAGCATAGTAGGACATGATGACATAGGAAAAAAAATTGCCCATGCTTCGACCATCAAAAATGATTATTCTACTACCACCCCAAGATATGATTGACATCCATGATAGAACGTTTGTAAAGTGAGTCAAAATTTAGGCCAAAATGGATGCTATGTTGTGCTATGCTACACAACATAGCATAGCGCAGCAGGGTCAGAATGCATGAAGGTCCTTCGTCAAGTTGTTCTTGAAAAAGAATTTCACTTGGCCACACTCCAACCTCCAAGATTGCCTATCCCACTTCACCTTTGGATTCCAATCAAAATATCTTAAAAGCATTGTATATTAAGTAAGAATTCATTTCAAACTGGCTGCCACGCTATGCTATGCTGCAAAGCATAGCACAGTGTAGCAGATATGTTGCGGCTAAAAATGTCCCAAGGATGAAACTAGGGATTCTTGGGCTTCTTCAACATGAAAAGTATAATGGCTGTTTGTTGAGATAGCTTTCCTAGCTAGGCCTTAGTGGGGTATTTTTAGTTTTCAGGCAAGATTTATCTCAAAACTGGCTACTATGCTGTGTTACACTATGCAGCATAGCATAGCGTAACGTGTAAGTGGTTATGCTACACTGCTATGCTGAGTAGCATAGGTAGCATAACACTTGCAAAGAAGTATCAAGATGTCTCTAATAGCTTCAGAACTTGTTGGCAATGATCATTTCTTCTCCAGCATCTCCTCAACAGATAACATCAGTAGTTTTCTTTATTTTGCACCCCCTATTGATTCCTAAAGTTATCCCTATGCTTGATCCTACTCGCAAGAGGAGGGAAGACATAGTCCTAGAGCATAGGCTCCACTGTACATTCATTGTTAGCATTTTTGTAAAAACATAGTTGTCCTCTATATTCTACCACATGTAGTGTGAATGGTATGATCATGGCTTAGCAAATCTCACTTCCAGTAGTGTATCACATTAGTGTAACACTATAACATAGCATCGCACAACAATATAGCACATCCATGTTTGTGCCCCGTGGGACCTAGGACACGTGGCATCCAAACCACATCTTTCTCTCACTCTTGGCTCTATAAATACCCTAGCAAACAATGTTCTAGGGGTTGGCTTTCCAATTTGGCTTTCTTGTAATTAACTTCTAGATATTTTCATTTTGGAAATTGGCTTTCTGGTGATTGGCTTTGGCAAGGCGGTTGGCAAGCAAAAGGTTGATGAACATCAAACCCTAGTAGTAGCACTTCCCAGATCTCTCTCAACCTAGCAAGAACTGGCTCATTAGTTCCTATTAGCAAGCCATTGGCAGCAATCTAGGTTTTGTGACCATATCATTTCATTCTTAGCTATGTCTATCCAACACTACACATTGGTTGCACACCTTCTTTAGCTAAACAAAGATCAAATTCCCAAATTTTGGTGCAGTGCATTCTCTCGCTTAAGCTCATTTCATTGCATTATAGCATATATTTTGCATCATAATGTATCAGTTCACATTTACTACTCTACTATGCTTTTACTACTCTGTGTGCTACAGTTTTCTTCATTTTGATTCCCACGCATAACATTTTAAAACCATTGTTCACAAAAGTTTATTTCACACTGTGTAAGTCCCTATTTGATTGACTAGACCATTCAAGGCATCCTATTTCCATATTCTCCAACACAACCCTGGCACAGATTCGTGGTTAGGCTGTTGGCCCGATAACCTCTTGGTGTTCTAGCCACCAATGTTTTCGAACATAACAAAGGTGTATGATTTTTATTAGTTTTATGTTTTATGTTTTGGGTGCTCAAAATAAAGGATGAAAGGAATGAAGTAATTTAATTGCTAATTTAATGTAACTAACTAACCAATGTCTAACAAATCATAACATAAGTATTTGGTCCCACTTTTTTTATACATCTTGAACACGTATAATACTATTAGGTTACCAAACGTTAAGTGTTACTAGGATTACCAAGCATCATGTGCATGATCAAAGCGATCATACTTATTTACTTAATTAATTGCTATTGAACTTAGCTAGCTTAATTCCTTAATTAGCTTAATTACTTAAAAGAATTAAATAAAATTGCTAAAAACATTAAATGCATGAAGGAAATATTTAATCTAGTCAATGTTTTGTAAGGTTTATTAGAAATCTTGTCTTTAGTACTACACACATTACAGTGCTTAGGTATAACAGTGCTCAAACAAAGATTCATACACTTAATGACTCCTACTATGGGCACTGGGAAACTATTCTAAATTTAGGGAAGAAAAACTAAAAGAGCTCTGCTACACTATGAATAATATGACTCCAAAATCATGTGCCCAAGTGTTATATTTATAGGTTGGCACACATCTCATAATATCAAATATCCAATATTGCTTCTGGATCCTCGATATCGGGTATATGATATTAGGACTTCGATATTGGATATTCAATATCAGAGCTTGACAAAATACACTTCATCAAAAGTTATTAAAGTGGAACTTGTAGATGGAACGATATTAAGGATACCAGATATGATGAAAATAACATTGTCCTTCAAGAAGTTCCTTTTGTTGGAGAATTTTTCAAATATGAATTAGAACATGTGAATGCAATCTTAGGAATGTATTTCCTAGAAAAATTTAATATTATTACCCATGTTTTAAAAGTGTCAACCACTATGGAGTTAAGGTTCTAAGGTTGGTAGGAACAACAAAGCAAATTCATAGCATAATCATTAAGCAAGCCATGAAACTAGTTAAGAAAGGCACTACTATGTTTGTTTTAAAAGTAATTCAACCTTAAAAACTTTTTGATATTGAGATTACAAACAAACTTGAGGGATACAAGGATTCAATATTTGGTGAAAGTAGAAAGTTACCATGAAAAAGAACTATCAAACATGTTAATACCATATTTCTAGGTATAAAACTAGTTCCAAAAGATTCCTATTGGTTTTCTACCTTAGAACTAAGGGAATTCAAGGTACACCTACATCAGTTACTAGAGGAAGGAAAGATTCATCCTAATGTCTTACCTTTTGGAGCATCATTCCTATTTGTCAAAAGGAAGGATGACACCTTAAGGTTATGTGTTGATTATATGGCATTAAATAAAGTAACAATCATGAACATCTACCCTTGCCTAGGATAAAAAAATTATTCGATCAACTTACAAGGGAATGCTATTTTTTCATGAGTGGTGTATAATTAGATTATCATTAGATAAGAATCAAAGAAAATTATATTGAGAAAATTGAATTTCGAACTAGGTAGAGATTGTATAGATTTGTTGTGATGCTATTTGAATTGACTAACATACCTAACAATATTTATGACATTGATGAATCACATCTTTAAATACCTTGATAAATTTATTATTGTATTCATGTATGATATACTTATTTATTCTAAGTCAAGGAAGGAACATTGGAATATTTGAGAATTACTATGGAAATTCTTAAGAAAAAATAGTTAAAGGTAAAAGTAAGTAAATGTGAGTTTTTTAAAGAAGTATTGTATTTGGGCCATATCATATCTAAACAAGGACTACAAGTAGATTTGTTGAAAATTAGTGTAGTTCAACAATGACTATAACCTAAGGATGCTACAATAGTTCACAATTTTCTAGTCCAAATAGGTTTTTATTGACATTTTATCAAAGATTATTCTACTCTTTTAGTTACATTGACTGAGCTCTTATATGAAAAAATGTGTTTAAGTTTGATGGAATATGTAGGGAAGCTTTTCTAAGATTTAAGATGTCATTAACAACAATGCCCATACTTAGAATCTGAGATGAAGGATTATCATTTGAGGTATCTATGAATGCCTACAAAGTAGGGATCAATGTGGTCCTTTTACAAGAATATAAAGTGGTATGTTTTGAATATCTTAAATTACTAGAATTGAGATAAATTATTCAATCCATGATCTAAAATTATTAGCAATTGCACACACTTTAAAAGGTTGAAGATATTACCTTTGAGGTTTATATTAAAAATTAATCATAACAGTTTAGAATATCTGCAAAGACAACCCATCGTGAATACAAGGTAGCATAAATGGAAAAAAATTGCTCGTTGAATATGATTTTGAGATTAACTACATCTTAGGAAAATAAAATGTAGTGTTTGACACCCTTGGTTGGATATGGAATTTAATGATTGGTGTTGTAATAACTCTTGTCGAAGAAGAGATTAAGGATCAAATAAAGGAAGACCCTTACTTTAAGTGGATTTTAACTAACATAACTTCTAATCATAATTACCATCTCTTTCCAAAAGGTCTTTCAATGAAAGAAGGGAGATTGTGTATTTTGAAAGATACCTAGAGATACAAACTATTAATTAAATCTCATGAAGTACCATATGTCAAACATCTGGGTTATATCAAAATATATGTAATGATACACAATTTTTATTTTTGGCCTAGGATGAAGAATGATATATTGACTAATATTATAACTTGTTTAACGTGTTAAAGAGTAAAAGCTGAGCAAAACAAATCAAATGGATTATCACACCCTCTAGAATTCCCAATATGGAAATGGAAAGACATCACTATGGACTTCATTGTAGGATTACTAGTGATCAAAAAGGAAAATGACTCAATCCTAGTTGTGGTTTACCATTTATCAAAAATGACTTACTTTATATCTTTAAAGTCTCTTAAGACAATAGAAGAAGTAGCTCCAAAAATTTTATGAAGGGCATTTTAATTACATGGATGTCCTAAGTAAATCACATTTGATAGATACCCAAAATTAATTTTTGAATTTTAGAAAATTGTTTTGAGGAACTCAAAACTTAATTAAAGTTTAACATAGTGTATCATCATAAAATTGATGGAAAAAATGAGTTAATTAGATATTGGAAGATATTTTACGAAGTTATGTCAAGAGTAGACCTAGGATGTGGAAAACCTACTTACACTTGGTTGTATTCCCCTATAATAATAATTACCAAGGATCTATACATAAAATCCCTTTGAAGTTATGTACAAATGAAATTGTGAAACACCATTAACTTGAGTTGAAACTACCCTAAGAGTGGAACTGAAGGAAGAAGAAATAAAAATCATGAAAAACATTGATGATCAGTTGAGGTACCCCTATGCCCAACCATACAAATCACGAAGTGTTCACATGTGATCCAATCCAATTCTGCAGACTCTATGTCTTCTGGTACACTAGTGTTCTAGGAAGTGAACTTTGTCCTAATAGGCATTCGTTGTCTTCTCAATTACAGTTGCGATGCACAATGTATGGTTAAGTGTAAGCAAGGCATATGATTTGTATTATTTTATGTTTTATGTTCTTGGTGCTTAAAATAGAGAAATGAAGTAATTTAATAACTAATTTGATTTAACTAATTAACTAATCTCTAACTAGTCCTAACATAAGCATCCAGACCCACTTTACATACATGTCCTAAACCCACATATCCACTACTAGGGTTACCAAGTGCTATGCTACTAGGCGAACCAAGTAATAACACTGCTAGGATTACCAAGTGAATAAATGTTTACACTTTAAGAGATCATACTTATGCGTTTAATATGTTTCGCTTAATTAATTAATGAATTACTTGAAGTATAAATTAGCTTAATTATTTTCATAATTAATAAAAACAATAAATGCATAAATGAATCATTAATCTATTCCAAGTGCTACAAAGTTTGATCAAAAGGCTCATCTTTATTGTCGTTCACACTAGTGTGTTCAGGTACAAGTGTGTTGAAATAAAGAACCGTAGACTTTCTAACTCCTATTGTGGGCACTTAGAGAAATATTCTAACTTTCAAATGATAAAATTACAAGAGATGTATTAAAACTATTACAAGACATGCTATAAACACAACTAGTGAGCATGTATTTATAGACTTTATTGGAGAGGTACATTGATGAGGCCCCATCGATGTAATAAATGCTATGATATCAATGAGGCTACATCAATGGAGGCTTATCAACATGAAAAAATGATAATTCATCATACTCTTATGACTAAATTAAGACTCATCCTTAAGTTTCTTTACAAAATTTGGAAGGTATGAGATTATTGACTAAATCTTAACATAACAAACTAACTTGACAAACTAAGTGCCCAAGTGTACAAATCAACAACATTTCAAAAAAATTGTGGTGTTCATAACATAAAATTAAACACCATGACATGACTACTCAAAACTGGATAGCACATCCTTTGATGGCATGAAGGTAGTTGAGAAGATAAGATAGTCCTAAGTGGTGGAGGTTCCTAAGGTTCTAAAGGATCTTCTTCAACTTTGGGTACATGTGGTGGCTGAGGTAGTTGTGGTTGTCCTACTATGGCTAAAACCTATAATGGAAGGTGAAAGACATTCAATAATGCCTTTATCTTCTCCTCCTTACATTGGAGATCATTCATAGTTCATGCGACATCACAAATGTGGATTGGAATGGGGATATCCCATGGATAGGGCATTACTAGGAATAACTCCTTAACGTTGATAAACTAGGCAACAAGTTGTTTACATTTCACATCAAACACACTGATTACATTTTTTATCTCCTAGTAGTCATTCATTGTTTTGGTCAGGTTCTCAATAGCAGATCTTTGATCAATGTATTTACCCTTAAGACCCTCGAGTTCCACATTTTCCATTGCAAGATTTTGCTTGATGTCCTTGTGGTACTTGAACTTAGCCTTGTACAAAAAGTATGAGATGTCCACTTACTTTTCGTTTCTAATCATAGCCATTTGATAGTCAAAATAGTTAGATTTGCATTTTAGAGATTGGCAAGCTTCATGTATTTTGTCATCTCCTGAATCTACAACTCCTTAATGTAGATTTTCACCTTATTATTAGCATCTATCCTATCAATGATAGGTTTCCAAAATTCTCTTCCTTACTAGAGTTGCTGGAGGATTTCATTTACTAAGGAGTTTCTGAAGGATTTCATTTACTTTTAGCTTTACCAACTAGATGTGCTTTTCATTAACTTCTTTCTATAGACTGACCTAATCTTTGTAATGATCCTTGGCTCTCTGAAATTTAAGAGCCTTTGATTTCGAGATGGCTACCTCTATTATAGTCTTTTGGTAAAGGGCATAGACCTCCTCCATTGAAAGGCTTCTATCTTCAGCTGCCAATCTCCTTAGCTTTGTGTTTTCTCTGGTTAGTTGCTACTACTATTGATAGATAAAGTTAGTCAACTATTGTTTATACTCATAAACATTTTGCAAGTGATGGTTCTCTATGGTTAGTTGCACATGCTCATGGAAAGTTAGATCCAAGGCCTTTTGAATTTTGTGCCGAGTCTCTGCGAAGGATCAATAGAACACTATCATCTCCATCACATCCTCAACCCCTTTTAGTATGATGTGAAGCTATTCAAGAGCTTCATCTTTTATCAATGTTAGGTTGAGAAATGTAGGGTTAGCAATTTGGTCTCTTCATTCAGCAACTTCAGTAGCCAAGTGTTCATTTAGCTCCTTGGCTATTTCAAGTTGCCCTTCCAAGATTATGTTTTTTCCCCTTACCTCTAGTAGCTCTAACTAGGTTACATTAATACTATCTAGAAGATCAAAGACATTCAAAAATGGTTTCCCAATTTCCACCAATTGGTTTAGCAATTCTTCATGTTGTACTATGCTTAATTTTCCACTTATGGTTCCTATGGATGTCTACACATATTTGAGTGTAATGACGTCTGGTACACATTCTATTGGTGCATTAAGTGTTTTGGTAATTCTATCAACAACCACCTCTACTACTATCTCTTGCCCTTAGTGCTACATTGCTATCACTATTGCCCCTTCGCCTTCCTCCACGAACACCGAGAAGGTCATAGCATTCTCATAGATATCTAGGAGTGGCTGCTATTTTGTGAGAAATAATGTGATGTCTCTAGTGCTAGGATTCAACCTTGTAGATAACTACATTCATTAGGCTGAGAAATAGATCCAGCTCCCTCCATCAAGCTAACTATTTGGGTCACTTGATTTAGGTGACTCATCATTGGCCAGTACATAGATGGATCCCCATTACTTGTGCTTACTCATTGTTATTGTTCATTCAAGAGCCATTCTTAGTATTTATGCAATTGTTGGGCTATTCTAGTGATGTTTGGCATGGTTGTTTGAGTGGCAGGTGGAGGTGGTGGCTACTACTACTCTTCTTGAATGGTTTTTGCAAGTGTTTTATCTTTCATCATCTTTGCCCAATTAGTAGTTAGAGCATGCCTGACAACATCATTTATATAATGGATTATACATCTCCTCTGATAGAGTTCCTGATGAGGCATGGAAAGGGGAGTGCCTTCCTTTCACATTCATTTTTTAAAACCACTTCTCTATCTCCATATAGATCAACTATGAAAGGTTGATAGGGAATTTCCCACTTAGAGCAATGTATGCATGGGAAAAAAGAAGTAGTGATTTTACTAGGCCTCACTATGGGGTTTAGATGAAAGGCTACAACCTTGTAGTAAATTCTTTCTACTGATGTGAGTGTTCCATACTCCTTGTGATCAACTCCATAGCATCATCTTACCCATTCATTTTTTATGTTGGCATTTACATGCATTGAAATCTTAGTGAGATTCACCCTAGTTTCTAACAACCAAGCATTTTAGCAATGGCCTACATGGAGTAGGAAACTGAGACGTCCTTGATTTTTACCATTAGAAAAACTTGCCTATTATTCCAAAATAAAAATGTCTCTTCAATGCACCATGCCCTGGTGGAAGTGATAATTGGCCACATGGGAGTGGTCTTTAGTTGGTCCTGTACTTCTTTAGGTGCTTGCTCTAGGAAAGAGCCAAAGTTTAACTCCTAGAGCACTATTTTTTGGACCTCCCTTGATTTTATTTGATTTAGGTAGACTTCTATCAAGGTCACCTCAAGGTTTTCTTGCTGAGTTGGTGCCTCATCCTGGTGGGAATGTCCTATTGTCGATATTGGTTCTAGAATCTGATGAATAGATTCCACCTCGACCTCTTCCCTAAGAAGACCTATGGTGTGGGTTGCAAGTGGTTCTTCCTAAGCTTGTTCTTGGCCCCTTCTTGGCCATTTCTTCATTTTTTGATATGGTCCCCCCTTCTTGCATGTGTTTTCCTTTTAGTGCCATCTGCAATCACAACACATCCATGGATTAGTAGATATAATGTATAACTTTGAATATTTGAGTACCTTATCTCATTCGTTAGTTACACTTGGCTAAGGTTGGACCATGGTAGATTGATTATCTTATTCTTCTTTCATTAATTAATTTTCATTATAAATGTCACTGGATCTTGTTGGAAGAGTTTAACTTTTATAATTTAGTGTTTAAATGTTGATTTCTTAGTTAAACCTTTATGGGAGTTAGAAAAATTGCAAAACATTTTCTTTCAAAAATGGCATATTTGTGTCTCCCACAACTAAGAGCTTACCTTTGGTAGCTAGAGGGTCAAAGTACAAAGTCATTTGGATAAGCAATTAAGAAGGTATGGGCTCTAAAAATTTGAAAAACTCCATTGCCATTTGTGAGCAAATGTGAAAATTTCTAAGGGAAGAGGGGGGGTGGGGCAGTTACGTTGCACATATTTATACTATTTTTGTGCTACATTGATGGGGCTGCATATACAAGGCCTTGTAGACACATGGGCTCCATCAATAGGGCCCCTATTTATAGGGTCTGTAAACAAAATATTCAAACTTGAATATCTTGAAAAATACAAAGAATTTTTGAATGAATTTGGAGTCCATGGAGACCTAGAAAAGCAAAGAATATGATGAAATAATTGAAGAGGATATTTGAAAGCTTAAAAATTCAAAAATTTGATGTAGAATGTGTGTATTAGAAAAAATATGTAAAGAAGCACATGGTTGGATGTAGAAGATGGATGTACAAAATATTTTGATTGCAAGAATGCCTAAGGATAAGGTGATTAACAAATCCAACTAAGAGATATGCAAGTCAATCCTCCCCATAGTAGGCACATGCCTTGTTTTCCATTACATGACCTTAACCTAAGGATTCCATGGGCCTCATAGGAAATTAATGGTTGATAAAAGTTAAGATCCAAAGCCCAAGAGAGTCTACCCAAGAATTCAAGTATGTCAAATAGAGAAACTAAATTAAGAAGATGGACACCAACAATGAGGTGAGTCACAAGCAGCATAGAAAAATGATGGAGAAGGTGGAATGGAATTCCGAATTAAGGTCATAATAAGTCCCTCATGGATTTGTGTTTAAATGATCTGAGAAGATTCATCCTTAGTCTAGAACAAAATCAACCACTTATAGTAACTTCACATCTCCACTCCAAGACTGATCCACCCCCTTAAGACACAAGAATGCTCCCATAGAAAAACCACCATTTCATAAAGGGAAAAAAAGAGAACCAAAAAGTGAGAGAGGACCTTAGTTAGAGGGGATGTCTTTCTAGTCCCATAAGTAGTGCTTGTAGTCTATTTATTTGTCTAAGGGATCTGCTTTGAATTCCCATCATGTTTTTTTTTTAATTTTTTGATGGAAACCACACCATGCAAAGACTTTATTCAAATTTTTTTTATTGGTCAACATGGAATGGTAAGTCTATGAAAATACTCATGCACCCAAGCAAGTAAAAGAGTAAAAAGAGTATTGAGTCCTCTTGAAGTCACAACTTGTGCAAACCTTTGAATCCTTCCCAATTCTAGAAATGACCAAGGTCATAAATTTATTAAAAGTTTATTTACTGAAAGAGACCTCATACTTCCAAAACAAGAAAAACCATAAATTTCATGGATGCATGGATGTTGTGGACTCACTGACTATTCCATGAAAAAGAAACCATAACTTAGCCATAGGTACAAAAATTTAGAAATAGAAACTAGACATTAGCAAACAAAACACCAAGCACAAACCACCATTAGTAATAGTAACAACACCACTATGTCTTGTTGGAACAAAGCATGTTTATTAACAAAAATTAGAAAATCATATTAAAATAAAGTGAAATATATAAGAAAGTGTAAAATACTCAAGAAAGATTTAAATGTACTAACAATGGTGTAAAACAAAAAATGGTTTAAAATAGGAAGAATTTTTAAAATAAAAAAGGTGTAAAATAAATAATTTGCAAAATAAAATGTGTAAAATAAAAAACATAAAAACTGAGGAGCCATGATTAACATGAATGGCCATCTTCCCCATGGTTGGGTTGGAAGGAGGAGATCTAAAAGTTTAAGTGCGGTTGCCCATCCATTAAGGTATTTGTTGCACTAGCTTGCCTTGGCTCATGGAAAGGCTTTATTTGTTGGATGTTGACCAAGTACTTTCTTTTCTGGGCTTTTAAGTTTTTATATGATCATGTCCCTAGAAGGAAAGGTTTCATCAATTATAAAAGGCCCCTTTTACAACATTTGAAATTTTGTTTTTTAACGTACATGTGTGGGATTCCAATAGAGAACCTTATCTTCTAGTTGGAATATTACTTTCCATATTCTAAGATCATGATGTTGCTTGTTGAATTCCTTATGTACTTCATTCAAAGATAGGGCTACCAATCAATTTTTTTCTAGCACATTAAGGTTGATTAGTCTTTATTTTTGTGCCATACCTAGATCAAGATCTAAGTCATAGGCTCTTAAGAGTGTATGAAGCATAGATTAAATTGGGAGTGTTGGAAGTTTTTTGTATATTAACTCATAAGGAGAGTAGCCAATAGGGAGTTTCCATGTTGAGCAGTAGTCCCAAAGGGAATCATTGAGTTTTATGCTCTAGTCTCTTTTATATTTGTTAATAGTTCTTGTCAGAATCTTTATGATCTCCTTGTTAGTCACTTCTACTTGACTATTGGCTTGGGGGTGAAAAGGTGTTGTTAATTTATGTTCAACACCAAATCATTGCATAAGTTTTTGAAAAGTGGAATGTGTAAAATAGGTTCCCTTGTTAAAATTAGTGCACATGGCACACAAAACCTATTTACAACATTTTGTTATACAAATTGAGTAGTAGTGGATGATATACAGTCAATGATGGCTATTTCTTTTGCCCATTTGGTACCATACTCAATGATTATGATTATATATGCCTTCTTGTTGGACATGGGTGTGATGGAATTCATGAAATCTATGCCCCATATGTCATAGGGTTCTAGTGGTTTAATCCACTCTTAAGGACCCTCCATTTCTACAACCATCCCACCATCTTTTTGATAGTGCTCTTAGGATAGGATAAATTGGTGGACATCCTTGAAGATTATGTGCCAATAGTATTCTACCATCAATATTTTTATGGTCATGTATCTCCCAGTGTAGTGGCCTCTACAAGGAATTTCATGAGCATCTTGGAGAATGCACAATTGATCTACATTAGGTACACACCAACAAACTAGGCCATTGGCACACACTTTATAAAGGTGTCTGTTGATTTCCATAAAGTGCTTAGCCTGATGAAGAAACTTTTGTTTCTTCCTGTGGTCTAGATCCATCAACACCACTACAGTTGCCGTCACGAGTGCTGTTGCTGGAGACGAACAGGCCATTGCCGTTGGTCTGCGCGCCTATTTGAGCACTTTTCTGAG
>MNCI01010982.1:225632-274726 GCA_015680685.1 Gnetum montanum
TGTAACTTCCCTACCTACCTTTGAACCCTATAAAAAGGTGGGAGGATGAACATTGAAAAGGGGAGGATCATCACTTCTCACATCATCACATTGGGGTCTCATACATCACACTTTGAAGGCTACTGGGGGAGAAGAGCATTTTGTAAAGAAGAAGTTGTGACGATTGCTTGCAAGATGGCTTGCTAGAATAAATATTTCAGCCTCTTTGTCATTGTCCTATGAGTTATGTATTTTATTTTTTGTTTTGTTTAAATTGTTTAGCTAGTGGTTTAGATAGTATCATCCTTGGCAAGTAATTTTGGGATTTTTAGATTGCTCTTATTGTTCTTGTTGCCCGATAGAAATTTCTATTAAAATTTTTCCATAGAAGTGCTTGTGTTTAAAAGCCTTAAGAGCATTTTAGTAGTAAATTTCATTATTGTGCAATGTGTGGGAACTACTATTGGGAATGTTGTAAGAGAACCTCTATTTGCAGTCACGCCGTTAAACAATTCAGTAGTTGAGAGGGTTCAGAGAATCTTTGGTATTTTGATTGGACCAGAATAGCTTCTTTTTATCTTTAAAGTGAATTCTCATGGTTTTTCAATCAGAAATTGTCAAGTCTTTTAATGGTTATGTTTGAATGCAATCATTGACATCTATTATCTAGTCAAAATGGAGTCTCATACATGGTAGTTTACACAGCAATTTTTGGCAGCATAGTAGGATTGTCTTGAAGATATTGCTTGTTTGAGCCTTGGAAGTTTGAACAATTCATAGATATTGAATTTGGGATAGCTTTATTGCGAAGTGTTTACTCGTGTCATTTTACCTTGTTTAAATATTTGAGATCTACGCAAATCTGCTTTCTTTTCTTTTCTGCTTATTTCCATTGAATCTTGCTCTATTTCTAGTTTTCTTGTGGAACTATCTCTTTCTCTGGGGAAAATTAGGAGTAGATTGCGGAATTGTGCTCAAATGTTTTTGCAAAATTTTATTTGTTACAAGTAGGTATTATAAGGACCGCGTAGACTAGGCAGTTGAACAAAATAGGAAATTTTCAACAACTCATAGTACTAGGAAAAGTTGGCTGAATCTCTTTAAACTAAGTCATTTGTAGTTTACNCCAAGTCATTTGTAGTTTACACACAATGCAATCGTTACATTTCTCACAACCGCACGCCGCAACAGCACACACACATACTCACATTAACTACTGAGTTTATTTGGAGGTATTTGGGCCTTGGTGTTGCCAGAGACCAGGCACCTAAATCCTATTCAAGGACACTCGTTGGCGGTCGCGTCCCAAACGGTCACCAACAATAAGCTTAAGAGCAGACCCGTCATGGAAATTTACCCGATCTTCCGTGCCCGTGCATTTCCCCAACTGCTCACCCAAGGGAAAGTCCTGGGGTTCAATCAGGCCTAGATAATGTGGGAGGTTATGAAAGAGGGGGCCCATTATAACTGGGCTAGCTTCCTATGTAAGGGCTTGCATGCTGAGATTTTGGAGCTCTGTGAAAAAATAGAGTCTTGCTCCAACATACACTATGCCTTCTACATAGGTTGTCTGAAGCACTTTGTGGAGTTTCTGGTGGTTTGAGAGGATGGAGCCTAGGCTATGCAAGATCGCAACAAAATCTTCAAGCCTTGGATTTGGTAGATCCTCTAGACCACATGAGCCTAAGATCTCGTAGAAGTGGTTGGGAAGTTATTGTCTGTAATGACCAAAGGTCTTGTGGCTCATAGTGTTCATGGCCAGGACAACGTGGGAGAGACGCTCCACCGCTATAGCCGGTAGCATGACATGGGGGGAACATCTCAGTGTTGAGACTATTCCCAAGGAGTTGTGGAGGAAAAGACCTCCCCCAGCCAGGGAAACCCTTCACATGGAGGAAGAGGATGGACAAAGATTGTGACTTAAGCTGTAGAGGACACAACTCCCCATTGGTAAATGTTTTTGTGTAATGCTTACTTTGCTACTATTTGCTATGCTTTGTTGCACTAGGCAGTGTAGCATAGTGTAGCACCTGCTTTGAGCTTAATTCATTTTTGATTAATGCAAACATGGCTTTTTTGCTAGTAGAGGAAGAAGAAGAAGAAGAAGAAGGTGATGAAGAAGTGTCGGCCCTTAAGACGAGGGCGATGAATGACGATGCGAAGGCCTCAAGCTTGGAGAAGAGGGCCCTAGTCAAAAATAAGGGAGCTCCTGCTTCCAGGATAGGGTCTCTTGTCATTAGGGAGACTTCTATTAATGAAGAGGTCCCTTCCTTGAATAAAAAAGATGCTGGTCTCTTGAAGGGAAAGGCACCAGCACATGAGAAAGGGGCTTGTATGGACTTGGCAGGGCCCTCCACCAAGGCTACCGCCATTGTCTTGCATCAGCAAGAAGAGAGACCATAGTCGGATGCTGGTGAGTTTGATGATAGTCTGCCTCATTGCCGTCAATTTTGTCCATTGCTGATGTGCTTAGTTATGCAACAGGTGCTATTGCTAATGCCGTGGGACCTCCTTCGATTCGTGTGGAGTCATGGGCCAAGATCCTCGACAAGTTTACGATCTTGTAGGGTCTTGTTGATGACATGTTCAAATGCCTTCAGTAGGTAGACCCTAATGCGGGTAAGTAGCAGTATTAAATGCTTCTATGTTGTTATGCTAAAAAATTTTCAATTCGTTGATTTTTCTATGCTAACACGATTGCTACGCTCTTTGTGTTAACGCAGCCTCTCGGCTCAAATGGGACCTAGCACAACCCTTGAAAGTTGGCGTCGTGCCTGCACTCTCACCTGACGTGACCCAGGTGCCTCGTCACATGTTCGATGAGGCTCACAAGTGCATCTTGCACTCAGCATGCTCTCTGTAGGAGTACAAGCATGTCAACGAGAACCTGTGGAAACGGGTCCAAAAGGCAAAGCAAAGAGAGGCCGAATTGATCATTGATGTGGAGGATCTTAGGTCGAGGAATGAGTTCCTCGTAAATCATAACCCTAATGCTAAGGACTGGAGCAAGGCTATAGATGATTACTCCAGATTTTAGACTATTGTTCATTAGAACGTTGAATCCACTCATGAGATAGTCAAACAACAAATGCAGATGGAGCTACTAACCCAGAAGTACCAATACATGAAAGACATCAGCGTCAAGGTTTTCAAATGGGGGTGAATCCAGAGAAACCACAAATACGTGTACATGTTGGAGAATGACACCCATCGAAAACTATATAGAGACACCGCTGTGGAAGTGTTCACGTATGAAGCATTCGTGAATGTCATCGGCACTTCTGAGTCCTACGCTAAGTTCAAGGAGCAAGTAAAAGTTACGGAATCTCCTAACTTGAAAGTGAACCTTACTATAGGAGAGACCGCAACCACCTCCATTTCCCTAGGACCTCTGATATGGATGATCGTGGAAAGGGAGAGAGCTGTAGCTATGGATGCTAAACCTAGCAACAGGCATTGGATGGACACCATGATAGAGGAGATCTGGTGTCGCCTTGGGCTTGGGCTAGACCGGATACCCTTTAAGACCGATGCGGGCACCTCTCAAGTTAGTCACTTTATTTTATAAATTCTTGTGCTAACTTATAGTTTAAGTTTTTTTCCTTGAATGATTACTTCATTCCCACGATGCAGGCTCCAAATGAGGGTGCAAGGACCAAAGGGGGAGGGAATGAACAACTAGCACCAACAGAAGGCAACACAGGGGAAGATGATGCACAAGCAGATGAAGCGGAGGCGAACAAAAAGGATGATGCAAGCAGAGATAACCCATGATAGAATGGGATTTTTTTTTTGAAATTTTGCAAACATTGAAATCTTGAAATTTTTGCAAACATTGCCAACAGGCGCAAGTTTTGAATAAATTGAAATACTTAAGAAAAGAAACTAGTTTTTTGTGTTAGTTTGCATATCATGTAAATTTTTCATGCTTTCATATGCTAGTTTTAGGCCATTTTGGGCCATAGCGTAGCATGCCAGAAGGATGGCATGTTAGCAAAGTGAAAAGCAATGATGCTAGTTTTAGGCCATTTTTGGCCATAGCGTAGCATGCCAAAATGATGGCATGTTAACAAAGTGAAAAGCAACGATGTACAAGGGATGACAATTGGGAAGGAAGTAGTAGGGTTGCTATGCTATGCGTAATTACCTCTTGATCCATCGTGGGTTGATTGGAACATGAGGCTGAGGTATTTTACTAGGGCCCTCATTCACATCATCGTCCTCCACTTGGAAGGAAAACTCAACCCATGCATTTTTGATTTAGGAGTTGGCTCGCTGAGCCGATCCTTTCATTGGATGGTTAATGCATGTGTGAGCAGGTGCCTCATTTTCAAAGGTTCTAATCTCTAAACCCTACTCCGTGTCTATGTTACTAATTACTTGCCTCGCTACTTCGTCACCATGGATCACCACCCCCCCTACCTGTGTATGGTAAGTGGATTTCCTGGTATATAGGTTAGGAGACAACCCTAAGTTGCACCAACCATGATCTTCCCAATATTAGGTTAAACCCAGGCATTTCCTCGACTATGATGAACATTGCATCTGTCAGGAACTAGTCCCCTGCTACGAAGTCTACGTGAACTGTTCCCTTCACTAGGAAATGTGCCCCATTGAAGGACCTCAGACATGATGTCGTTGTCGGTTTGATCTGGTCGACCAATCCCAACTTGTCCACAATAGGGAAGGGAATGATGTTTGTGGCAGCCCCATCATCAATGTGCACCCTTCCGATCCTGTGTTGGCCAAGTCGAATTATGATGAAGAGAGGCACCATAGTCACCTGACCCCCTTTGGGATCTTCCCTAATGACATTCTCACTAAAAGTCAAGCGAGGTGTCATGGACTCTGTGGGTATAGAGGGAAGCATGACTGAATGGATCGCTTCCTCTTCTGCTGGCATGTTCTCATCGACCAAGATCATCATTAACATGCAGATTAGAGCCTTGTGGTGGGACTTTCATGACGAACGGCTACTGCAAGCTCAGACAAGCTGCTAGTGGTGCTGGCACACTATGTTGAGGCGCACGGATCATGAATGGCTGCGAAGGTGGCCAAGGATCACTATTGATGCTGATAGCATTGATGATGTAATCGACATTATTGGCATTGAGTGGATCAATGTAGACATACATAGATTGTTTTTCAGGGCACACTGGGTTGCTTTCGTCCAGCACTAGTTTTTCCTTGTCGATTAATCTTTGGATGTCGTCCTGCAATGAAAAATAATAATCCAGGCTATGACCACATTGTTGGTGGTAGTCATAAAACCTATCTAGCTTGAAGCCCCTAGGAATCGAAGGCTCATTGGGTAGGGCCAAGGAGGGATTCCTAAGAAGCTCACAGTAGCGTCGATGTCTCACATTTGCCTCTTCTGACATCTGCTTATGTTGGATGTATACCACTTCTAGCAGTTTCTTCAGAAGCACTGAAGGCTTTAGAGGTAGTGGGGTGTACTTTGAGTGGTCTTTGTGCTCAAAGTTGGGTTTGGGTTGTGCAGATGTCTTGGGTATAGGTGCAACAAGTTGCGGTGCATGGCCCTATTTGGGCACAGGGTTAGCTTCCTATGTGGCTGGTTTCTTGCTATTCTTGCGACTGCTGCTGCTAGGTTTAGGCTTGGCCTTAGTCACCACAGTGGCCACCGTGGTTATTGGGCATTATCCATTTCCTTCTTTACAAATGTGCTCTTGTAGGTGATGTAGGTCGGGTCTTTTCTTTCCTTGGCCCCATCTTGTATGCTCTTAGTCTAGACGAAGGCTTGACTAAGAGAGCAAGGAGCGAGGTAGTACAGTTTGGACTTGATGAAGTCGTTCACTGCATCCTTAAAGATGGCCAGCAAGTGGGCCTCTGCAATGGGCTCACGGATTTTATTAAGGGTTGCGCTCCAATGTTGAATGAACTTTTGGACCGGCTCTAGAGCATCTTGCTTCATGCTCATCTGCTGGTCTAGCATGGTTTCTAGCTTCAAGTTGTACTTGAAGCATGTCATGAACTGGGTCAGCAGCTCTTCCAAAGTTGATATAGATGAGTGTGGAAATGCATGATATTAATCTAGGGCTTTCCCAAATAGAACATGGTAAAGACATGAATGATCATGTGTGGCCATTGTTGTAATAGCAAAGACTCAGACCTAAAGGTAACAAGATGGACGTTGGGATCTCCCTCCCCATCATACTTTGTGAAGTAAGGGATAGACATCCTTGGGGGTAATGTCAAAGTAGGGATTGCAGGGTTAACAAGGTCATCCTAGTAAAATTCCATGACTTGTACTGTGTTGGAGCCAATAGCTTTGAGGTGTTTTATTTCCTCGATGAGGATCTAGATGAGCTGAAACACTTGGTCCCAACTCTGTGACATTGTGGATGGCTGGGGGGCTGTGAGGGTAGACCCCACTTGTGGTATGGTAGGGGCAGTGGCCTAACGCATTGGCAGTACCATTGGGATGACCCTCGCTTGCAATGCTGCCTGTGTTGTCCAACACCTGGTAGGTGGTGTTGTTAAGGCGACAACCGTAAGTTGGGCTGCTGGGTAGACTACTTGCATCACCAGTAGCATAGACCATAACCCCATGTTAGGTTGTTCTAATTGCGAGGCTTGGTGTATTTGAGAGTGCATGAAATGAGACATTTGCAATGGTTGCGGGGTAGGTAGAGAAGCAAATGAGGCCCACCATGTGGATAGGCCAGGGCCCACCACAGTGGGTGGAACTAACATGAATGTAGGAATAGAGGTAGAAGTCGCGTATGTTTGCAAAGTTGGTATGGCATGAACATGTGGCAGGGTATTCATAATTGGCGTGTTATGTGCCACAGGAATGGGCTACTAAACAGCTTGCAAAGGGAAAGTAGCTGCAAACAGAATGGGTGAAATAGGAAAAAATGAGAGTAGAAGCACCACAGGATTGGCGTGGCTTCCCATAGTAGTTGTAATTGCATGTTGTGGAAGCCTAGGTATAATTACAAAGGGAGCGGTAAGAGAAGACAACTTGGCCTAGAAGGACTAGGTAGGAGGGACAGGAGCGGGGCCAGTTGAACCTCCCTCGTCC
This sequence comes from Gnetum montanum, assembly GCA_015680685.1. NCBI lineage: Eukaryota > Viridiplantae > Streptophyta > Gnetopsida > Gnetales > Gnetaceae > Gnetum > Gnetum montanum. The sequence continues at coordinate 232,657 of MNCI01010982.1, forward strand.
GATTGGGCATTGAGTTCCTCCTGCCCATCTTGGAAAGCATCATCTTGGTTGGACGCTATGTCTTGTTGGTCCCTAAGCCTAGCCAACTAAATTCGTTGGTCTAGAAGCCTTTGATACACTTGTGTTAAAGGTAATGAAATGCTTGGAATAGGGACAAACTCATTCCCATTGTACTAGGCAAACTCGAAGCTGTGTTTTTCTTTGAGTTCATGTAAATCCAAGGGCAGATTTACCTACACCTTTGCATAGAGGAAGCTATAATTCTCATGTTGCTAGTCCAATCCCTCAGGTCCTTGATTTTGGACTCTGAGAGATCGGCATTTTTCTAGTATGGGGTTCAGCAGTTGTCCGGCACTAGTAGTGCTTTAAACCTTGATGGGGTCTTCAATGTTGAAGGGAACTTCCACATTGAAGGAATTGGGAGCAGTAGTTGAAAAAGCCATTGTTAAGCAATTGGTTATGCAAAAAGCATAAAAGTTATGCAAAAGAGTGCGAACGAACAAGGAAACCAATAATCAACAAAAAAGAAGAAAAGAAGAAAGCTTTACGTCTTGCTGGATTCTGGAAGAACCTTCAAGGCAACTAATCTATACCATGGGGGATGGGGCACAGAAAGCACGCAAGACTACCATAGGGTAGGTAAGCTAACTAGCAACCAAATGCTTTATGTCTTACAAGATCCCAGAGGGACCGTCTAGGTGACCTTCTTGTACCATGCGAGATGGGGTATAGAACACACACAAGACTACTGTAGGGCAAGTTAACTAGCAATCAAGAAGGCTTTAAGTATTGTAGGGATCCGAAGGAACTGTTGAAGCGACCGTCCTATACCACATGAGATGGGTACAGAATGCACGCAAGACTACTGTAGGACGGGCAAGCTAACTAGCAACCAGAGGCTTTATGTCTTGCAGGATCCTAGGGGAATCATCGAGGCAACCACCCTATACCACACAAGATGGGATATAGAACGCATGCAAGAATACCATAAAATGAGCTAGTTAGCTGGCGATTGAAGACCTTGTGTTCTACAGGGCTCCTGAGGAATTGTCAAGGTGACCGATTTGCACCACACAAAGTGCAAACAACTGCAAAGGGTGTTGCATTTACGCTTATGCATATCAGGGTGCAGAAGGCTCATAGAACTACTATGACACATGGAAAAGGAACCAAAAGGCCCTCCTTCTAGTGCTAGAAAATTGTAGCGACCAAAAACGTTGGCAACTGGAAAACACCAAGCGGTCGGTAGGCATGACAGTTCAACCTCGTACCCATGGGAGGGCCGTGCTAGGTGTGTGCAGATATGGGACACCCTGAATGGTCTAGTCGATCAGACAAGGACTTAATCGATGTCTATAAAGCCTTTTGAAACATATATTTTTGAAATAGGAGCAGAAATGCATAGTAATGCTTGCAAGTAAATAAAACAGAAAAAGTAGTGCAAAACACAAAAATAAGTAGGAAACAAAATAAAATACAGTTAGAAAAATGCCCCGCTTCGAAGCTACAAGCTTTCCCTATCGAGGTGGATACAGTCAGTTGCACAGTGTGATGAAGTGTAGAGATCCAAGACCAGGACGTGTGGAGTAATACAGGTTGTGCACTTGGGTGTGGCCTTGGACGCTAACAATGCAGGGATTCTACTGAGGTGGTAGAAAGGGAATGGGAAAATATGCCAGCTAAAATGCTAACTATTTGTAGTATCAAATAGAAAGTTTAGAATGCTTGATGTTACAATGCACATGAAAGAGAACTTGAAGGCCAGAGTGAATGCCAAGGAGATGCAAAGTCAAGGAATTGGGGAAAATTTCTCACTTTTTGAATGCTGTTTGTTGAATACTTCTAAATCAAACCTTTGAATACTTCTTGTTAGGGTATTTATAGGGTCAAGAGCACACGAAAGAGGTGATTTGGACGCCATGTGCCTTGGGCCCACATTGACTTGTTGGTGCCACGTATGACCATTGGACCTGTAAGATCATCGTAATGCGAACCTGCTATGACATAACTGTAATCCTGCAACACTGTAATTACGATGTCAACATCTGGAGATGTGTGTCAATTGTCTAATTAGGTGAAGTGCATTGATGTCACACAACCACCATCATACCTTGCTATGCTTTGTAGCGTAGCATGCTTGTTGTAGTGTAGCACCTTGTTGTGCATTCTGCTACATACGTGTTACATGTTTGCTACGCTATGCTACACTACGTAGCATATCATAGCAAAGCAACTGGCCTTAGTTACAAAATATTTGTTGATTTGCAAATTTTCTTTCATGAGACTTGCAAACTTGCTGATTCTACCCTTTGAGCTACCTTCTATCTCTTCCGTAGGATTGCTAGACTTCGTTGCACCTTGTAGCTCAGTGTAGCATAGCAGTAGACATGGTCTGCTACTTCTTGACAGAAAGGGACATTGTTGAAGGATTTGAAATTGAGCATGGAGAATCAGTGGTGAAGCTTTTGCCATGCTACACTATGTCTTGTGGCATGGAGTAGCATGGCACCTCATTCTACAATTGTCTTCTGAATCTTGCTATGCTACGTGGCAAGAAGGAGTGTAGCATAGTAGACTTTATGACTTAGAAAACTTGCCGAACTTTTTTGTGCATCCAGAATGTTGCTGCCAATCCGCGCACCATTTCTGAGTAGGCTATCGGTTGGGTAGGTTACTTAGGTGGACAGGCAAGATGGCCCGTAGCGCCTATTTACACCTAAAGTAGAAAATTTTCTGAACTGGTAGGCCTAAACTCAAAGCATTCTCCTCCCAAAGAACTATCGCGGTGCTCGTGCGAAGTGCAAGGCCTGGTGAAGCAAGAATGATTTCAAAATTTTTGGGGTGTTTCACCATGTTTCCTAAGATCTGTTGTGACCATCTATTTTCCCCTCATCTTGTGTGAATAAATACTTCACCCCTTGTGCAATCCAAAGAAACAGTAGGCTCAATGGCATCATCAATGATGCAAAAGAGGTTTGCATCATCACGACTTCCCAAACTAACCATCTTAGCGCTGGAGCTGAGATGGCTCATCAATAGTATGTAGTCTTGTGATGGTGGTGGCTGATCCTAGCCTATGTTGGGCCTTGCTTCCTGTAGTTGGCTAGGATTAGTTCTTGGAGGTTGACTGGGTCCTACAAGTTGAGTTGTAGTTGGTCTAGTCATCTATTCTTCTTCTTCTTCTTCTAGTCCCAATGTCTCACCAGTGATTTTCCTTGGAGATGGTGACTTTAACAATTCGGCATATGAAGTAGTCTGAGCTTTTCATAGGACATCATTGGTGTACCCCCGAATACCAGCATGTTGGCATAGCTTTCTAATAAGACAAGAAAAAGGTAAAGCAAGCTTCCCTGTCTTCCCTTCCTCAAATCACATCAGGATCTCCATTAAATATAGATAAATCAGGTTAGCATTAACCTTTTCCATCAGCACTACACATCCTCTTACCACATACGTTGATATTATTTTTAAGCCCTTTGTGGGGAAGAAGTGATATGTTCCAATTTTGAAGTAAATCTTCTCTTCCATCATCAATTCACCAAATGTTTTATCTCTGCCATAATCCCTTTCCAACCAATCTTGTCACACATCGGGGTCTGAACGGGTGGATAATTGACCAAGTTTGGGCCCTGTATTCAAAAGGTTTAATACTTTCAAAATTGCTTGCTTGGAGAAATCAACTGTCACACCACAAATATTGATAATGGCACCTTGCTTCCTATTGTGCCAAAATTGGTATGTCTCCCCTAGGTACCAGACACTGCTTTCAGAAAGGATAGGCAATACAGGAGACCCTTTCAGGTGATCTCTAACAACCTTAGGAGCAAACTCTGCAAAAGATTTGAAGTTCAATTCCACAATCACTACAACAAATGTGGACTTTTCATGGATGGCCTGAACATAATCTTGGGAAAAAGTGAGATGTTGTCCTTATTAAGGCACTGCAGTAGCTCCTCCTTCTACCTACCTAGACTGTATGGTAGGAGGGTCCTCTTGATGAATACTGAACGATTACTCCTCCTATTCTGTATGTTGTCTAGCAAAATCTTGTCTTTCACCTCTCAGAGATCATTTGCTTCCACCTTGAGTAGGAACTTCCTACTGTCCACATTTCGGGGCCATCTGCAATCACACGAGGTCAAGCATTATTAAGATTTTTTTAAAAGTTAAGTTATACCTTACTTCTTACCTTAATTAATGATCTTATGTTATCACGTGTGATATTTCCTGAAAAATTGTAATAATGAGTCATGTGACTTAGGTGGTTTCCAATTTTAGTTTCCCAGTATACTTAGGGATTAAATGATTTTTAGGCACAATTATTCTAAGTGTTATAGCTAATTACCCTAGATGATGTCCTTTGGGTGATGATAAATTCCAAAAAATTTAGGTACTTTTCAGCAAGTGTCCCTCCCCCATGACTAAGCTGAACACTCTAGGTTCAAGTAGGTTTAGATGGAATTAAAATTAGAGTACTAGCAAGTGAGATAGAGGTTGAAAAGAAAAGCTGTCACACTCTATCTGTAGGACCCAATCAACATAGTGGTTATGTTGAAGGCATGGGATGATAGTATTGAGGAGAATGGTACTGTGGTGAGATAAAGTGCATTGGCTTAGTGGGAGAAACAGGATGTTGAACAAGATAAGTGTTTGGGTTTGGATGATACAAAGGGTGTCTCCAGTTTAGTTGTGGTCTCCCCCATGACTGGGATTTTTGCCATTGTGATCGAACATAGTATCTTTTTATGAACTCTAGATGTAATGTGTTTCTCCAATGTTCATGTAAATGTAGCAATATTGGGCATTGGCCCTTGGGGTGATTGTACAGGCATATGTTGCATTCATACGTATGATTGGTAATTGAGCTCTTATTTTCCTTATCCCTTTTTTCTGATTATCTACTGATACTTTGTCCTACTTCTTGGGTTGTCAAAACTCTATCTCCAATAATATTGATAAATTCTCCACACTTTTGATACGTCCATTCCAACATCTTATTGATCTTTACCTCAACTTCTTCTAATGTTTATTGTATTGGCAAAGGTGATGTTTCCACCTTGAGATTGGTTGATTTCTCCTTTTTATGATTATGGACCTTTGTTAAGTTGAGATTTTGGTCTCGTTAATGTTTTTCAACACTCTCCCATCAAGTCATTTCTCCTTCTTCTTTTGCTACCAACTTAATAAGCTCTTGGATTTGATGGGTTCGTAGTTCGTATAATTGACCTTGGGCATACATCCCTAGGGTTTCTTTGGTTGCATCACGAAGCCCATCAATGATATGGTACATTAGCCTTTCCTTAGAAAATCCATGGCCTAGACAATTTTTTAACAGTAAATAATATCTTTCTAAGGCCATGTCCAAGGGTTCATGTTTTGCTTATTTCCATCATTGGATTTGTTCCCTCAAGGCTGACACTCTTGTGTAGGTTTGATATTTTTCATTAAAGACTTCTACCATTGTTGACCAACATCATATTGAATTTGGTTTTAATGATCTATACCATACTTTTGCTTGGTTAACAAGTGTCATAGGGAAGAGGTTGAGTTTTTTCCAACCATTATCAATGTTGTTCCATGTATAGGCATCGTAGAAGGCTTGTAAATGTTGATGCAAATCTAAGTCATAGCCTCCTAAAAAAGTAGGGAAGTTGTTTAAATCAAGCCTAGGTAGATGACTCTCTTTACGATGCCTACGTGAGATTCGAATAGCCTCTTATATTTGCATGAGGCTTGTAGTGGCTAGTAGGGGGTCATCGTCATTAGGTAAGTTATGCTTTCATGTGTTGGAATGATGCTATTTTCATTCATGTTTATAAGAGATCCCCACTTTAATTTATGTACTCCAATCTTCATCATCATATAGTCGTTGGTTCTTCGATGAACTTCCTCACTAACTGTGGCATTATCGTAATCTTGTATGAGAGGCATGGTTGTGAAGTTGTGTGTGAATTTATATGTGACTTTTAATAATTATATTTTTATTCTTCAAAAAGATATATTATTAATTCCTTTACAGCAACCTTGTATGATGTAACTAATCTAGATAAGTAGCACCATCCTAGGCAATGGTGCGAATGATGAGTGGCGAGGTACCCCCACACTCAACCATACAAATATGAGCGTTACACATGCGATCTAGTCAAACTTTGCAGATAGGCTAGTTGTGGCATCTAGAAAGTTAGCCTTGGGTTGTAGTTCACTGTCTTCCCACCTGGACTAGTATTATCTTTGTCATGTATGGTTTAGTCCAGAGTGAGGTGTCTGATGTGGTTTCTAATCTAATCCTACTCCTAAAGGCAATGGAAAGTAATATTTTCTAAGCTAAGGGAGAAAGGATGAGAAGGAATCTAATCTAGCCTAAGTGCGATGAGCATCCGTTCCTTGATTATCCATACACATCTTGGACTTTGTGCATGACTACCACTACGATTACCAAGCATCGATCCTAGGTACGCTACTGGGTTACCAAGTAGTCACACTTNCGATTACCAAGCATAGATCCTAGGTACGCTACTGGGTTACCAAGTAGTCACACTTAAATGCTCGTTATCAAGTTGTACTCATTCCATGTTTTAACATGAGTTTAAGGGTGAGAGAGACTAACTAGGAAAGTAGTAAATAATAATTAATTAAATTCTTAAATTAAGTGAATGTTGCAATGATGAAGTAATCATGATCTTTATTACTGGTCGTGTGTGTGTCCAAGTACGTCACACTTGAATAAAGGATGTCGTACAATTACATTCACCACACTGTGGGCATACACGGAGAGGAAAAGGGTTGAGAGAGAGAGAAATGAAAAATACTTAAACTAAAACTGACTCTAAAACTGACTAACTTCCTAATTTTTCTACCTCTTATTTATAGATGAGGAGACAGGCCACGATATCACGTATGCAATATCATGGGTTGGGCTACGATATCGCGGTTGCCCAAAATGCAACTCATCAGTGTATGATGTGTGTGACTTAGTATTTTCCCAAAGATAGTTTGTTAATGCATTTATGGTGATTTTGTATGATATAACTAATCTAAATAACTAGCACCATCCCTAGCAACAACACCAATGATGAGTAGTAGGGACCCCCTACACCCAACCATACAAATCACAAGTGTTCACACACAATCTGGTTAAATTATGTGGATGGGACTAGTTGTGGCATCTATATCATTATGCCTTGATTGCAGATCCCTATCTTCCCATCTAGACTAATGGTAGCTTTGTCACGTATGGTTTAGTCCAAACTGAGGTGTATAATTCTTGATGTTGTTTCAACATTAGGATACTCCTAATGACAATAAAGAAATCAATTATTTAACTAATTACCAACAAAAATTAAATTCTAAACTAGCCTATGGGTGATGAGTGTTCATGCCCATCTTGTTGTACATGTCTTGAACCCACATATCCACTACTAGGATTACTGAGCACTATGCTACTAGGTGAACCAAGCAATAATGTTGCTAGGATTGCCAAGCAAATATGTGTTTATTCTCAAAACTAGTTGTGCTCATTCTACTAATTCATTAACATGCCTAGAAACATAAATAGTAACTAAGTATATGGAATATAAATTACATTAAATGTAAATTCAATCTAATTGCTGCAATGACTAAGAATTAATCTCGATCTTATTGTTGTTCATGGAATGTGTCCAGATACATTTCCACTCAAATAAGATGCCATACAACTGAATCAAATCCACACTGTGGGAACTTACTGAATGTTCTTTAAGATTATGGAATAAAACCACAAGATTTCAGCTACTCTATTAATCAAAAAATTCCAATACATGGCAGGAGCATGCATATTTATAGGCAAAAATAGACATTGCATCAATGGGGTCTCATCAACGCATCATTGCATGCATCAACAGGGCCTAGTTGACAAGGCTAAGATATTGGGACCAAGATATCAAGGCTAAGATATCAAAGGTAAGATATCACGGCCAAGATATCAAAGCCCACCAAAAATTAACCTTTTGTTAAATATCCTAGCCAACTGATGATTCATCAAAAGTGTACTCAAAAGGATTTCATTACTAAATTTCATTATTTATTTTCTTTTCTATTCCATTCTCCTATGTTTATTTTCTTTTCAATTCCATTCTCTTTCCATTAATTTTATGTTCCAACATATTATTCAACTTATTCAACATTTAACTACGATTCTATGCAATGGACGATCATAATCATTGACATCTAGGAATGGGATATCATAGTGATTACAATGTTAACAAAATTATCAAAACTAATTGATCAAAGTTTAAATGAACTAAAAAAGAGAAAATAAAAATTCAAATGGTTGATTTAGATGGCATAAGTACAAGCTACATAGACAAAGATAAATCAAAGTCAATAAAATATAAGACCTTGCCATTCATGAAAAAACTAGATATTGGAAGAGTGTCTCATGAATGTAAACCAACAAGAGGAATAAAAGAATAAACTTAAGAAATAAGATAAACATGAATGTAAAAAAAATTAACAAAGCCAAAACCAAAAAAAGAAACCTAAAAATGCCAAAGTAGATAGCAAAGTAGTATCCAGGTAACTTCAAGAATAATCAATAAAGCATGAACCAAATATAAGTAAGAGAAAATATACAAATATGTAATCAAATTAACAGATATAATTTCTATAATCCATAGGCTCAATTTCAAAGAAGAAAGTAGATGTATCATGAGAGACATCATTAAATGAACTGAAAAAAAATGAATGCATGTTCTTTTACATTGCTTAATTTGACATATGAGCTTCACACAAGAACTAGGTTGTAACTACATTCAAGTAAGCTAATCTACACTATTATATAAATAAGAATCTAAAAGGAGTAGAGATTTTTAGATTCCTAATGGAAGTAAGGAGCTTACTTTCTAATACCAAGAGAAATATCAACAACATTCTTATGCATTTTTCTTATGGGCTAAACTATAAGGACCTTGTAGACCTTTGCTTAATAGATCAATATATTAAAACTATGATGGAATTAATTAGAAAATTTAATTTCAAGAATGTTTTCTACACTATCATCTAAATAAGAATTTAAAAGGAGTAGATCTTTTTAGATTCCTAATGGAAGTGAAGAACTTACTTTCTAATACCAAGAGAAATATCAACAACCTTCTCATGCATTCTTCTTATGAGCTAAACTATAAGGACCTTGTAGACCTTTGCTTAATAAATCAATATATTAAAACTATGATGGAATTAATTAGAAAATTTGATTACAAGAATGTTTTTGAAGACACAAAAGAGTAGGGATGATATTTTTAAGGAATATAATGGTTGAACACCTAGGGTATCTCATTTTAGGAAATTCAAAGTAATCCAAAGCATATTTGTAAGTTGGTTTGACAACAAGTTTCAACAAAGTTAAGGTTAAATGTATAAGGAAACAAAAAATTTTATTTAGAATGCATAATAGCTAATTAGTTTAACATAGAATATTACTATTTGTTAGCTATACTCCTAATAAGATGTTGCATTTTTATCAACAAGCTTTATTTGAGATCAAATCATCTTAGAATTGAAAGTAGAAGATGAATGCAAATTCCTAGCAAAGAATGAAGAAACTTATTTTTCTTAGATTCCCCCATACTTAAAATTTAATAAAAATAATATGATATTATAATAAAAGATCTATATGTTCTTTTATTATTACATCCAATGTTAGTTAACCACTTTGTTGAGTCAATATTTAGTTTTCATGATACAAATGTAATGTCTACCCAATAGATCCTTTAAGTCTTTAAACATAATAAAACCTTAGTTTCAATTTCAATTTCTATATAATAAAATAATTCTATTTCATATCAAATGTTTCTAAAAAAATTATTCTAATTCATTACATTTATCAAATCTTTCATATAATGCTCTTGTTTATGAAAGGATTAACCTTACTACAAGCATTTCATGGTTAAGAATTACATAACTAATAGTTAAAATTTACAAGTACCAAAAGTATGTCATAATGTTATAGTTATTTATCCTATTATAATGATTGAGAATTTCCTATCATGTAATAAGAATGTAGAACAAAATTCCAAGAAAATTTTTTATTAGAAACTAATAAGAAATGTACTAAACGGTTTCAATAAAAAAATTTAGTATGCAATGGAAATTTTCCAAAATTAATGAAACTTGGCCTATAAGATAATTTGGGTAATTGACTACTTTTGTAATGAATGAAGCTTCATTTGAAGTATTAATTAAATTACTTAGCTTAGTTACTTTGTAATGTAACTTTTTGGTCAATGGCATAGCTTGAAAATTGCATCTCTACTAAGCTCTATGGCTATCACGTAGTTCAATAGTAAACATGGATTAAAATTCAATTTTACAATCTTTAATTTCATTGTAAAATTTACCAATACTTAAAATGAAGCTATAACTTCATAACTTTGACTCAATTATGTTGAGTTGATAATTTGTAGCTTTAGTTGTGGTTCATTCATTCCTATTGCAAATCAACTTTAAAACTCACTACTTCTATGGAATACCTTTTTGACAAGCCTTATAAAATTGATTATTTATCGAATATCCATTATGAAGTTTCTCTAAGTGTATTTTATTTTCTTGTGAAGTGTTATCTCTTTTAATCCTTAGGTTGGGTCTCTTCATTATAGGTAAATCTACATGTTTTACTTTATTTTCTTTCAAAATTATAGAGTTAGTTTAATATATATAAATAAAAATTTAGTGTTTAATAGAGCTAAATGATGAAAAAAAACTCATATAGCTAAATTGGTGTTGTCAAAATAAGCCTAGGGCAAAGAAGATGTACATAAATGTTGTTAACATAGCATTGTCAAATAATGTAAGCAATTTTATTTAAGTTGTGTGACTTATTAGTTAAGCCATTTGGCTTGCTTTATACATGCTGCAAGTTCAATCCCAATAGGTTGTAAGTGATATACAAACATTATGTAAAAGATTGTTATAATTAAATTGATCCAATAGGTCCCTAAGATCGTAGAATTATTAAAATTAGGTTTTATTTTATTTTATTATTTTTATACATAAGTATGAACATTTACTTGCTATATTTGGACAAAAAATGGAAATGATTAGTTACATCCTTGTGAGACCACAAAAGGTCTATAGGACAAAACTTTTTTTAGCTCAAAAAAATGTGCCAAAGTTGTTACTTGAATATTCTATGTAAGTCTATGAGCATTAAAGAAAGGAAAATTCAAAAATATATTCTCTTCACCTTTCATTACTACATGTATACAAAATCTATAGATGTGTTGTTCTCTTTGAAGATTAATCCATCTCCCTATTTCAATCAATATATAGTGAGATCCCACACAAGCATGTGTGATTACCACCTTACTTGAACTAGAAGTAGCAACAATTAAATATGTAGATATTTTTGTTAAGTAGATAAATATAGATTTCTAAATTGACATTCATAGAATCCACACGTCACAATTATTTTAATATATCGATTACCATGTTACAAACAACCATAAACTACTATCATTTATGTTTATAGGCATTAATAATGTTGTAAAAGCTCCTTTAATAATTTGTGACTTATTTGTTAAGGCTTCTAACTTAGGTATCATGTTGGAATTAATAAATATCAACTCTATAAATTGACCAAGAATTGATAGGGGCATCAAAAACAAATCATCTAGGTTTTTTGTTATAACCTTATAACATTATCTCAAATGAAAGAAAGAAACACATGTAACTCATCTTCAAAGGCTCCTAATTTGCACAACCTACAAATGTGCTCTTCTTGAGGGAGTTGAATCTAGCTTCCACTTTCAATTCTAGGATGATGAGAACTTAAATGAAGCTTGCTGATAGCATTTTGATGCTTGATAACGATAGCAACTAAGAGATAGAAAGCTCCTACATTTAGGTTATTAAATCTAATATAGTGTAAATAAAGTTGCCTCTTACCTTCCACGTTAGCCCACATTTGTGTTAAAACATTTTTCTTAACTAGTTGGCAAATATGCTTAGGATTTTTCTACACATCCTCTAAAGAGATATTTTATTTTTTAAACCATTACATCCCCTGAAAATACTAACTATAGTCTCAAAAATCCTCAAGAACTAGTTTAGAGAATTAGTTTTTCCTTGAGGTATGCAAGCTATGAGTTTATGTAATGAAATGGCATAAGGCTAGTGCTTTTAAAGGTAATAAATCACATTTACATAATAGAATTGAGTAAGGTGTTTACATCTTTACTTTTAACTCATCAAGAAGATTTTTTTTTTCTTTTTGCTATTTTTCAATATCTTTCCAAAGTTTACCACTAGGTCTAGGTCCCCAAATAACACATATATACAATATAGTAGGATAGATGATAGCCTAAAAAAATATGTTTTCTAACCTTCCAAGTCTAGAGACTTTAAAAATAATACTTTTTTTTGAAAGCATATGGAGCCTTGAAACCTCCTACTATGTTTTCTTTGATGCACTTCCTCCACATGTAATTGCTCATTGATAAATTGTATTTTGTCTGGCTTCAATATTGAAGCCTTGATATTGGGACCCAAGAAGCAATGTCAGATATTCAATATTGCAAGATGTGTGTTGGCTTATAAATATGGCACTTGGGCACATGGTTTGGGCATAAGTTTTATCATAGCATAGTAGAGCTCTTGTAATTTATTTTCTCTAGAGTTATAATATTTTTCAAAGTGTCCATAGCCAGAGTCATTGAGTGTACAAATATTTATTCAAGCATTGTTGTACCTAAGCACAACAATGTATGCAATAATAAAAATGAGCTTTCTGATAAACCTTGCAGCACCTTGGCTAGATTAATTATTTTATTTATGCATTTAATGCTTTATGTAATTTTTTTTAATGCTTCCAATGAATTAAGCTAAATTAAGATGAGTTAAGTTAGCTAAGTTAAATAGCAATAAATTAAACACATAAGTATGACTACTTCAAGCATGTGCATGATGCTTGGTAATCTCAGCAACACTTAACATTTGGTAATACAACAACATTATATGTGTTTAAGATGTGTATGGAAAGTGAGACCAAATACTTATGTTAGGATTAGTTAGAGATTAATTAGTTAGATTAAATCAGCCATTAAATTACTTCATTCCTTTATTTTAAGCACCAAAAACATAAACATAAAAATGATAAAAATTAGATGTCTCAGTTGCACTCAATCATACCTTTGTATTTCACAAGTGTAACAGGGATGTAATGGGAAGATAACAATTGTAATGATTAGATTTCACTTCATAGAACTAGTATAATTGAAGACTTAAGGTCTATGGAATTCGACCAAATAACGCATGAATACTTCTAATTCGTATGGTTGATCATATGGGTATTTTTTGCTCATCATTGGCATCATTGCTCAGGACCTTTAGTTTGTTACGTGTGCTATGTAGGATTTAGTGAAAAATTATTTAACATCATTGTAACAAATCCTAAAGTCATATCATACATCAAAATAACTACAACAATGATAAGAAAGCACACTACATTTTTTGTCTTCTAATATAAGATGTATTCTACTCACAGGAGTGATTCTTCACTAAGTCAAACAAAGTAAATTAGCACATACCCCAATAATATAGATGATATATGCTCATCTTGATGAGTATGTATCCAATTTCACCTTCATCCTACACCAAGATGAACTACTCCAGTGGTGAGACATGGAGGGCAACATTGTATTACTACTGGATTGATCCATTCTTGCGATGCTCCAACAAACTCTTATGTGGTTTGGCATCCAAGGGCTTCATGATGAATATGTTGTGTAGGATAGTGACGCTAGGGATTATCATCCCATCGATGCACAATGTTTGAGGGATCGACAACTAGAGTAGCATTATGAGTCTATGAAGGGGAAATGGTCCAATGATTCCTCATTCCTAATGTAACAAAAAGATGGTGGTGAACCCTTCTCTAGGAATTTTCCATATAGAGAGACTCCTCTCTTTGACTTTGGTGAAGGAGGTTAAAACTAGAACCTGCAGTCCACAATACATAATCCTGGTTCTGGCAAGAATGGATTCCATGATAAAGGCAGATCCAAGGAGAAAAGTCATGGCAAGGATGTGGGTAAGAAACATGATCATGATCATGGCTATGACTCCTCTTCTAACTATAAACACAACTATAGGGGACACGAGCATGATGGAGATAATCGATGGGACCGAGATGATCATAGGGACTATTGAGCAAGTCAAGATCCAGGGTGTGGGCATGCAAGAGAGGCCTTTCATCACAAATGAAGGGGTAGTAGAGGGAATTATAGGCACTAGGATTATGGCTACAATGAGCCTTTTCTCATCACCTAAAGCATGCTAAACATTACAAAGGCAGTGAGAATTCCTACTAGGCACATGAAAGATAGTTGCATCAAGAGGCTAGACATGAACAATTCCAAAATTTGAAAGGGAATATAACTCAAATGTGCATATCATCTTCAGGCCTTTCACGATGCATGTGTCTTGAAAAATTTGGAGAATGATTGGTAAAAGCATAAGCTATTCCCAAGGACACTCACTAAGGAAGTAGAGAGTTGGTACTAGTGCTTAGAACTAGAATCCATCAAACAATGAAATACAATGCTCAAACTATTCAATTTTAAATATCAGACATACTCCTAAGTGTTCAACTTGAAGAGGTAGATCCAAGGTTGAAAGTAAGGAACACATGAGTCCTTGGATTCTACCATGGATAGATATTATTCCTTATTACACTAATTCCCTGGCCATGGTCACTCTCAATAGGAAGAACTTTGCCACATCGTAGATGGGCTTCGATCAGAAATGAGGAAGACTCTTGGAGTCCATGCCTAAGGGTGCTTGTTAGAACTAAGAGTCCATCAAATTCAAAGGCTAATTGAGTAGGTAGCAAAGAAAGAAGATGAGTTGAAGAAATTGGAAAGTCTAGAAGAATACAACTGAGATCCTTCCATTTGCAAGAGGGAAGTCTAATTCTATGATAGTGAGGAGAAATCATTACTTAATGAGGTGGTGAACTAGAAAGCCTTACTGATTTAAAATTTTACCTCTAAAATTTTAGCTAAGGTAGATCAGTTATGGGACTCTATGAATAGAAAATTTCAAGATGTACTAAAAATTATTGAAGAGTCCAAAGCAAAAGGTAGGAATCGTGACTACATGAGGCAAAAGGAAGTTAAACATGCCAATCAAAGGGGTAAGGGCAAGATTGCTATTGTAGAGAAAATTGAAAATACTAAATTAGATGATGATGGTGGGTGTGACATCTACCAATATGAACATCCTAAGGGATGTTTTCCCATTTTGTCACACTTATATGAGTCTATGGTGTATGCTTTGAATCCACAACTAGTAAAAAGATAAACACCCAGAAGATTGTATTATCCTTAAGCAATCCTAGGCAGTTCCATTAGCAACAACAATATTATCAAAGTGGAACTCCACCACAACTGTATGAGTAGTATCAATAGTGGTAGCAACCACAGTCATGGGCACTTCCACCACCAAGGTAGCAATACCCTTATAGAAAACTAGATTCATATAGGTATTACATTCAACAAACCCTGTCTTCATGTGACTCTTCTAATCACATTTCTCCTTTCCAACATCACTACTATCCCTTGGATACTATAGAACTCATTATCCAAATTTTAAGAGGGATACCACATTCCATCCTTATCCTCCTCTTATTCCTACACCTATTTCTCCACCCTTAACATAGTTACTGCCTACTCCATCCATGCAGGGTGAACTTGCAACCTAGCCACAACAATGCAATGTTAGCAGGGTCATCAATTTATAACTAGTTCATCAACTAAGTAGTTCAAAACCTCATGCTTGTAAAAGATCATTTTTCTAATTCAATAATCCTATTAAGCCCTCACAAACTCAAGTAGTTGTTCATCCTACTCCTACCTCATCCTCTACAAACCATTCTATCAAGTCCCCTTCAAACCAAATACTACCTAGAATCCATACTGTTATGCCCACTCATGTAATATCTAGTTGGATCTGTGTTGGCAACCTTCCTAGGAAATTATGTGATCCTAGGAGTCCTCTTATCTATTTATAAATTACTAGGAATGAACCATGTAAAGCTCTTCTTGATTCAAGTTCTGATGTGAACTTGACTTTTCATGAGATACATACTACCTAGAACTTGCAGCCTCTCAAGAAGAGCAATATCAAATTAAAATTAGCAAACCAATCCATTACTATTCCACTGGGACTGGTAGAGGACATTGTTATCACTATTTGTGATGGTCTTATCCTACTAATTTCCTAGTAATAAAGGTTAAGAACTATAAGGGAAACTTTCCAATCTTGATAGGAAGGGCATGGCTAAGCACTGTTAATGCAAGAATGGGCATCAAAGATATTTCCTTGGAAATATCTAAGGAAAATGCATTTGGAAATATTGAGAATGAAACACCATAAAATTTCAGGATCCTCATGCTTTAGCAAAGTCTTGGAATTTAGGCAAGGACTTCCACAAGTGCAACGTCATGACAATTTAGCAGGAAAATATAGGAACTGAGGTCAAACTATCCAGTCTGGCAAGTTTTCTATCTCTAGAGCTAATAGGCTTGATGGATTCTTCGTCCTATCCAACTGGACAATTGACCCAGCTAATAGTCTACCCAAAAACTATGCTAGGAGTTGCCGAAACTGTTTGGGATGAGCAAAACAGTTTGGCAAGTTTTCTAGTGAAGAAGTCTACTACGCTACACTACGCTCTGCAGGGTAGAAAGCCTTGAAAGATAGTTTCTCAAGCATCCAACTACGAATTGATAGAATGATTGCAAAACAAGTCAAGATTTAGTCAACGCAAGGTGCTATGCTATGTAGCGTAGCAAAGGCAAAGTAGAAAGGTCTATCTTGTCGAGTGATTCTAATAAGAAAGTTGCACTCGGTAGCACTTTGGCCTCCAAAACTAGTTGCCCAACTTAGCCCCCATGCCTCGAGAAAAGTTTCTTGCTAGAAAACAATGAATTAAACAAAGAAGAAGGATATGCTAGCTACTACGCTGTGCTACGCTATGTGTTTCAAAGATGCAAAAGTAGCAAAGGTGTTTCAAAGATGAGTTTAGTGAGTTCAAAGGCTTCCCAGCATAAAGGACAAAGGTTGTAGTAATTAGCATGACTAAGCCTTAGAAAAATGCTTTTTAGCTCCAACACAAATTTCTGTCAAGGCTAGTGGCTACGCTATGCTACACTACGTAGCGTAACATAGCATAGCAAGCAACCACTTACGGTATGCCAATGTGCTCAACAACATGAGTAGTGCAACACTAGTATGGAAGCATCAAGATGTCTTTGGTTAACTCTAGAACTTGTTGATAGCAATCTTTCTCACTTTGGCATCTCCTTGGTAGAATCAGCAATTTTACTTTGTGTTGCATACCCTTGGTTAGGTCCCAAAACATTGTTCCTATTCTTTACCTTGCTTGTAAGAGCAGGGAAGACATAGTCCTAAAGCATAAGCTCCATTTCACTTGTGTTGTTAGCACATTAGATATCAACATGTGTAGTTCTAGTGCTATGGCCATAATGTAACCAAGTGCACATCAAACTTCACATACCTACATGGTACGGGCATGTCAACATCTTGTGGCATCCAGGACACGTGGCATCCAAGCCACATTTCTCTTCTACTCCTAGCATTATAAATACCTAGTGAATAATGCTCAAAGGGTTGGCTTTTTGGCATTAACAAGAGTAGTTGGCTTGTTGGCTTTTCGCGTTGGCTGTTTCGCTTTTTGGCTGCCTTTCTTGGTGCAATTGGCCTTCAAGTTAGCTTTCAAAAGGCATAGTTGGCATTTTTCTTGAGTATTCTCATTACCTTCGAGTTCTCTGGTTGGCTCAAAACATCTCTTTGTGAGTCAAGAATATTGATATCTTAGCAAATATATCAAAAAGTAGAATAATTTTAACTATATCACTCGATATAAGTAGTGTCTCTCCGTCATTGCATAACCTATTGTACACCTTTCAAACAAGGAAAAGAATCAAATCTGCGACTTTGGGGTGGTGCACTTTCTCACCTGAGTTCGTTTTACTATTTCCTCATTATAATCATTATTTTGCACTATTTTCACTATTTTGCATTTATTGATCATCGATTCATCTCGCGTGTCTCGCTTTCAAAGCAAACGTTTACGTTAAGGGTAAGATACACCGATTAAGTCCCTATATGATCAACCAAACCGTTTAGGGCATTCCACTTCTATTTTTTCTCCAACATGGCCCTCACAAGGATTTGGGGTTAAACTGTTTGCCCAGCAACCTCTTGGTATTCCAGCCACCAACGTTTTTAGTTGCTATAGTTTTTGGCACTAGAAGGAGGACCTTTTGGTGCCTTTTCTATTTCCTACGTGTAGTCTTGCATGCTCTCTATATCCCTTCACGCACAAGCATAAATGTGACATCCTTTTGTAGTTGTTTATGCATCATGTGGTGCAGATTGGTCATGAAAATAGTTCCTTTGGAACCCAGTAGGATGAAAAGCCTCCGATCTCCCATCGATTTCTATGTTTCTAGTTTATGATCTCCCCTTTTACCATGCAAGATGATTCTGATAACAACTGTTGTTTCCACCTCAAGCCTCAAGGCTCCTTTCTTAGCTCAAAGTGCCATGGGTGTTGAGCGACCACCTAACCTAGTGCTGGCACCATGCCAATCCCTTAGGATTCTACATTTTTCACTCGAGTTATTGGCACAAGACAGAAGCGTTACAACTTTATCTGTGCAAATATATAGGTAGATTTGCCCCTAGATTGCCAAGATCTCAAGAACAAACATAGTTTTGAGTTCCTTTATCAGAATGGGAGGGAGTTTGTCCCTAACCCTAATGTCACCATCCCTCTAATGGAGATGTATCAGTGGATCTTCAATCAACTGCTACGAGTCAATAGGCCTAGGGAGCAGGACACAACATCCCATTATGATGAAGTGTTTTAGGATGGATAGGAAGATCTGGACTCCCAATCTAAGGGGGATGGCTAAACTTACCCTACAACCATCCCTCCCAATATGACCTTAAGGTCAAACCTACTTTTTGTGACAACTCCCTTTGTGATTGCCATGAATCTGCCTCAATCTACGTTTTCATCAGCCATGGGCAGCCATCCTACACCCTTAGCATATTAGTAGGCACCTCCCTTAATTTCATACCTAGGAACTCTCCCTCCTCATTCTGTCTTGTCCTCGTACCAAGATCTGATTACACCTACGTTGCCCTACGTACACACTACGTCTACTTCACAACTACCTTGAGCCTTTGCTCCTATTTCATCATCTGCATCTATTCCATCATTAGTGGTAAGTCTAGTCCCAACCACGTGGTGGACACTAGCCACTTTGTTTCCTACTTCGCAACCCCACCAGATGTCACACTACCCTTATCACCAAACATACCAAATCTCGCAGATATCACAACCAAGCATGGGATTGTGGTCCATTCCGTCAGCCACACAGATGACTAACCCCATAGCACCACCAGTGATTGTCGCTCCAATAGCACTACCCATAGGATGGTGTACCTTTCAGGTGACACCCTTCACAAGGGCAGCCCCTTACTATGCCACAAATGATGGTTGCACCCCGCAACCCCACTACCATCTTCATCATCTCTAGGTCTAGATCAAGCATTTAAACTTATCGAGATCCTTACTGAAGAGGTTAAATGCCTCAAAGTCACTGGTTCTAACATGGTGTAGGTCATGCATTTCTACCATGATGATCCCATCAGACTCGTGGCACCCCATCAGACCAGTGGTTCCTATGCTTAGATTACCTCTTGGGATGCCACTCCCCCAATTCACAAAATAGAATGGGGAGGGTGATCCTAATGCGCATTTAGTCACATTTAGATTTGAGTCTTTGTTGTTGCAATAATGACCACACATCATTATCTGCATCTTTGCTATGTCTCTGATAGAAAAATCCTTAGGGTGGTACCATTCACTCCCATGCTCCTCCATCTCAACACTAGAGGAGTTGCTAACCTAGTTCGTGACCCGTTTCAAGTATAACTTGAAGCCCAAAGTCATGCTGGATTAGTTGATGGGCATTAAGCAAGACCTACTAGAGTTGGTGTAATGGTTTATATAGTAGTGGAGTGCTACCTTGAATGAGATCTGTGAGCCTATCGCAAAGGCCCATTTTTCGCCATCTTCAAGGGGGTAGTAAATGATTTCATCAAATCCAAGTTGTACTACCTTACCCTGTGCTCTCTCAGTCAAGCTTTCACCTAGACAAAGAGCATCCAGGATGCAACCGAAGCTAGTAAAGATCTGGCCTATGTTGCATATAAAAATGCATATACAAAAAAAGATAAAGAGAAGGGCAAAGCTGCAATGGCCATGGTGGCCACAGTGGGAAATGAGACAAATCCCAACAACAACAAGAACAAGAAAGTGGCCACAACACAAACTAACCCCGTGCCTAGCCCAAGTAACATTGCCCAATCCTCCACATCGACACCAGAAGCACCCACCCCAACTAAACCCAACTTCAAGCAGAAAGATCACTCCAAGTACACCCCTCTACCTATCAAGCCTTCAAAAATTCTAAAGTAATTGTTAGGGGTGGGGTACATTCAACATAAGTGGATGTCAAAGAAGGTGACCAAATGGCATCAATGGTATTGAGAACTCCTTAGGATCCCCTCCTTGGCTACACCCAATGAGCTTCCAATTCCTAAGAACTTCAGGCTAGAATGGTTTTGTAACTACCACCAACTTTGTGGTCATGATACGAATTACTATCTAGCCTTAAAAGATGACATTCAACAGATGGTTGATCAGGGGAAGTTGGTGTTGGATGAAAGCAACCCTATCCAACCTGAAAATAAATCCATGCATGTTTATAAGGACCCCCTCAATGGTAACTATGTGGGGTATGTTATCAACATGATTGGTGTAGACGGTAATCTGAAATCATCATAGCAGTCGTTTGTGGTTTGTGTACCTCAACATAGTATATCGACACCAACAACGAAAAAAAAGACACCACAACAACCATGCATCCTTAAGGTTCCTCCTCAAACATCTTCCTCTACACCCGTTGTTATCAAAAACACACCACCACCTACACTAACACCACAAACACCATTCTTCATTAGGGGGCCAAAACATGCAACTACCCCCATCCCACAAAACCAACATAAGATAGCATCATAGCCTTCCCGTTCAAAGAAATGGGAGGAGCGTCTAATGGATGAAACGGCCAAGGAGTGTATTTCCCCAAGTCCTTCCAAACAAAAACCTGTTTCCTCTACATCTACACCCCCCTCATCACCAAAAGTTAATGCCACTACACACACAGGATCATCGCCACCCTTCCCAAAAGGGTCTAGCCCCAACCCTGAAACTACTCCTCCTCAGGAAATTCATCTTCTAGGACAAATGGAGGAAGATAAGGATGGTAAACAATAGGAAGGTAGGAAAGACCTTATAAATGCTCTTACTCAAGTAAAATAGGCTCTAAAAAAAACACAACCTTGAGCCTATATGACATGGTAATGACTTCCACCACACACCTCGAGGCTTTGGTTTGCATGTTAATGTCCATACCAGTCGATGAAAACATGCCGGTAGAGGAGAAAGCAATCCATGCAGTCATGCTTTCTTTAATGCCTGAAGAACCATGGCCAACCTAGTTCCATTCAGTGATGAGTCCATTTAGGAAGACCCTAAAAAGGGTTAGGTGATGACAACACCCCTATTCATCACAATTCGGGTTGGCCAACACAAGATCTGAAGAGTACACGTTAATGACGAGGTTGCTACAAACATCATCCCATTCCCCATAGTGGACAAACTACGTTTGGTGGACCAAATCAAACCCATGACAATGTCATGTCTAAAGTCATTCAACAGAGTGTGGGTGATGATGAAATGTACTGTCCACATTGATTTTGTGGCATGGGACCAGTTCCCCACAAGTGCAATATTTATCATGATAGAAGAGATGCCTAGGTTTAAGCTGATCTTGGGGAGGTCATGGTTGGTCCAACTTAGAGCTATCTCTTCACCCATACCCCAAGAAATCCACCTACCTTACGTGGGTAGGGAGGTGGTGATCCATGATGTCAAAGTGGCAACACAAATAATAAAGAATGTTGATATGGAGCAAAGCTCAGAGATCATAACCTCTGAGAATGAAGCACCTATCTCCATTGAAGCTAATTGCTTAACAAATGAGCCAACCCAAAATGATGGCTCAAACAATGAAACTGCATGGGCTGAATTAACTTTTCAAGTGGTAGATAATGACATAGAAAAATACTACAACAAAGCCTCTTGGCCTTATGCATCACCAAGCCCACGATGGGTTAGAAAGCAATTACAAGGTTGATCGTTACTCATGTAGCATAACAACTCCACTACTCCTTACCTAATTAATGCTCATTATAATTTTATTCCTCATTTGCCTCATATTCATTTGTCTACGCTAAGTGTCTAATTCATTTTTTAATTCATTTACATCACGACCATGTTTTACATTATACCACGGCCCGCTAAGGCCTAAAACTGGAAAAATGTTTTCCTTACCATCATCCAATGGCCCAAAATGGCTTAAAACTAGTGACAACCTGAAATGACTTAAAACTAGCAATGGCCCAAAATGGCCTAATACTAGCAATGGCTCGAAATGGATTTAAACTATCGTTATGGCCTGAAATGGCCTAAAACTAAAATGAGATGCTCCTAGCAGATTCAGTTCATAAATAAAAAAGGAATTGATGAGTGGCGAGGTACCCCTACACTCAACCATACGAATACAAGCATTACATGTGAAATCCGGTCAAACTCCATAGACTAAGTGCCTACATGTCTTATGGAACACTTAAGGTTAATTATTCATTATCTTCCCAGACTTACTTGTAGTTGTCATGATTGTATGGTTAAGTAAGTCCGAGGTATATGATTTTTATAGTCTTTTATGTTATTATCTCCCATGCTGAAAGGTGAAGGGTAAAGAGACTAATTAACTAAATTTAACTAACTAACTAAGCCTTAATTAACCTAGCATCAGCATCTGATCCCACTTACCATTCACACCCTAAACCAATGCAACCTTGATTACCAAACGCTAGTCATTGCTGGGATCAACAAGCGTAATGCACGTGCTCGAAGCGGTTGTACTAAGGCACTTAACTAGGAGAGAAAGGTTGAGAGAGATTTAATAACTAATAAAGCATTTAAATAATAAACAATAAATAATAGTAAATAAAGTCCTATTTAGCCTATTCCATGCACTGCAAGGTTTATCTAAGAAGTTCATCTTTATTGTCGTACACAAACATGTGTTTAGGTACAATATTTGCTCGAATAAAGATCCATTCACTTTAGAGTTTCTACTGCGGGCACATGGAAATTATTCTATCTCTAGAGGGATCAAACTACTAGAGTTTTTCTATAATCTAGGCCTAGAATGAGAAACAAGGGAGAGGCGCCTCTTATTTATAGACTTGGCAGCGCATCGCAATATCGCATGGGATGTGATATCACAGCAGATGCAATATCGCGGCCCATGCGATATCGTGTCCCATCGTACCCCCATGATTGAATAAAAACTCATCCTCAAGTTCCTTACAAAATATTGGGATGGTATGGGATTATTGACTCAAAATGGAACTAATGGGATGACATGTGAATGGATCATCATTACAAGACATGACAAAATTGGTGTTCAAGAAAACAAGAGTGAACACCTTATACATTTGACATCAAGCCTTATTTGGCAGCTGAGAAAGAGAGAAAGAAGTTTTGCTACTGCCAATGCCAAGATTGCACCTTTTCTTGTCCAACCATAAGCATGTCATTGATCTTTCTCCTTGCATAGCTGCTTTTAGCACTACTCCATTCCAAGTGGTTCCTCCAGATCCAATCCATTGTTGCATGATTACCATCTGCACACACAACACAATCTTTATATTAACAAGGGTAAATGAATCACAATGCATTTGATACCTTTCTTCGATGAAAGGTCCATTGGTTGGGTTGGGGTATGGCTGATGCAGACCTGGAGATATAATAGTGGTAACTATTGAAGGTGTAGGGGTTAGGAGAAAATCAAAAAAAAAATGGGTCTAGACCCCCATGACTAAGAGCGAACCTCCAGTAGCAATAGAATGGAAAAAGAAACAAAACAAGAAAGATGGAGAAAAAGAGACAACCGTAACATCAGTGAAGTGGATGTCATGATGGAAATGAAAAAAATAAAATGGAGTGCAAAAATATTAGGGGAAAGAATTTAACTTGTGCACCAAATAGAAATGTCAGTGGGTCCTCCCCAAAGCAAGATCATGCCCTTAATGCCCTAACAAACCTNTCAAATAGAAATGTCAGTGGGTCCTCCCCAAAGCAAGATCATGCCCTTAATGCCCTAACAAACCTACATTCGAAGAGTCTGTAGGCTTTGGAAATGCCATTTGGAACAAGAGTTAAAGTCTTAACCATAAGAATTTACCAAAAAGAAAAAAATGCATCAACCAAAATATGCATTAATGATACAACCAGCAATGAGGTGAACAATGGAGAGAAGGATGGAGAAAAGAGAATGCAATGAAATTCCACGAACAAGGTGGTGTATAGTCCCTTGTGTGTTTCATGGTTAATGTGACTTAGCATATCCCATTCCAAGTCTAGCCTTAAACAATCCACATCCAGTGACTTCACATTAATGCATTCAGCTAAACCATCCACTTGAAGTAACAAGAATGCCTTCATCCAAGAGCCACCACCATTCTGATGAAACAAGGAGGAGAGAATGGCAATCGAGAAGGGCCTTAGTTAGAGGGAACATTTTTATTCTTAGTTCCATAACCAGTGCATGTAGCCTAAATGATTATTTCATCTAAGTGGTGTGCTTTGAATTCTCAATTTTTCTTGTTGTTGTTTTTTTACTTTATGTGTTTATGCATGAGAACCACACCATGCAAAGAATTTGTTATNTTTTTTTTTACTTTATGTGTTTATGCATGAGAACCACACCATGCAAAGTATTTGTTATTTTTATTTGCTTAGCTTCTCGATAATTTAGTAACATTGAAACGATAAGAAAACTCAAGAAGAAAAAATCCAAGCACGTAAGAGAATGGCCAACACAAAAGCATCAAGTTCCCTTGAAGTCACACCCTTTTCAATCCTTGAGTCCTTCTTTAGTTTGAGAAATGCCCAGTCACCGATTCATTATAGTTCTTATTTAGAAAGAGACTGTACATTTCCAAGCTAAGAAAAACCATAAAAATTTGTGGATGTATGAATGAAGTGAACTCATTGCCTACTATATCAAAAGAACCATACCTGAGTATCAACATCATAACTTAAAGTTAAAAACCAAACATTAGCAATCAATAGGAAAATAGTTCATACCATCATGAAGAACACTTATTGGATGACAAACTTACAGAATGGATAACACACACACACACATGAAAAATGAAAAAGTATAACGATGTTGTAAAACAAAAATAAGAAAAGTTAAAGAAATGTGTAAAACAAAAACGTGTAAAATAAAAACTTAAAAAGAACTAAGGGCCCCAAATGATTAGCATTGGTGGCCATCTCCCCCATGACTAAATGGAAAGGGAGAGATCCAAAATAATGAGTGTCTATTTGAGTTTCTTAGAAGTGTCCAACTTCTCCCGATTGATGTTTTAAGGTTAATGGATGGAAGTTTGTGATGCTCATACTCCAATGTGTCTATGTATTCATTGTTAGCATGATTTGTTCTCACAGTTTGTTCCATGCATGTTGGTTGGTTTCTCTTTCGATTAGCTGTCAACCATGGGGTGTCCACTTGTTGTGTGGTTGATACATATAGGAACTTTTGAATGTTATCCTGTAGTACACACCGGTTACATGTAGGAGATGTTAAATTTTGCATCAACCATGATTTCCTGCATGTCATCACCCTCTGAGTCACTATATGTGATGCATGAAACTTTCTTCTTTTCGATCCTTCCATAAATGTTTACCTTAGATATCTCCAAGGAAAGATCGCAAATTCCTAGGCATGCATCTATTGTGCTTAGCCATGCCCTTCCCATTGTAATTGGGAAGTACCCTTCATTGCTATTGACTTCGATCACTAGGAAATCAACTGGGTATGACCAACCACACACAGTGGTAACAATGTCCTCCACAAATCCCAAGGGAATGGTGATGGATTGGTCAACCAGCTCTAGTTGAATGTTTCTCTTCTTGAGTTGGGGCAGGTTCTAGGCTTGATACATTTCTCATGAAATTAAGTTGACTCCGGAACCTGAGTAAAGAAGAGCCTTATGTGGTTCATTCTCAATGACTTGGAGGTAGATTAAGGGACTTCCAGGGTTAGAGATTTTCCTGGGAAGGTGACCTACCTTGATTCAGTTGATTATAATATGTGTTAACATAACTGTGTGCGTTAAGCTCTATTGTTGGATTGAAGGGTGCTCTGAAGCCTTATGTGTTGGAGGAGCGTACCTAGACTCAACTGCTTGTGGTTGTGAGAGCTTGTCTACGCTTTTAGTTCTGAAGAAAGGTCTTCTCTTTTTGTGGTTGTCAGAACTAGTAGCAGGTTGAATGGTTATGGCTCTCGTAGCATTAC
The DNA here is from genome assembly GCA_015680685.1 of Gnetum montanum. Classification (NCBI taxonomy): domain Eukaryota; kingdom Viridiplantae; phylum Streptophyta; class Gnetopsida; order Gnetales; family Gnetaceae; genus Gnetum; species Gnetum montanum. The sequence goes on from MNCI01010982.1 coordinate 259,224, forward strand.
GTTGTTGCGGTTGAGTGGGGAGTTCCCTTTGCATTGTTGGAGCGGGTGGTATGGGAACTACTGAAGGAAGAGAGGCGAATGTATTCGGAGGATGGTATGGATGTGGAGCGTCTACCGAAGGAGAAGGAGTCCTTCTAAAGTACTCCCAAACTTGGTAGTGATGTTGGGGACTTGTGTGACCCATGGAGTCACTTAGAGAAATCGGTTGCTGCACATAGTAGCCATAAGGATTGGGTTGCAGGTCAGGGTATTTTTGTCTCGGCGGTGGCATCCCCCATGACTGTGGGTCTCGCCACTACTCGTGTTGCCCAATAGGTTGTGGCAGAGTTCCACTTGGATAGTACATTAACAGTTGGTGGAACTACCTTGGGTTACCTTGGGGATAAGGTAACCTTCGGGGTGTCTGCCGTCTATTAAGTCTCGGGTTGAGTGCATACACCCCAGACTCTTGTAGATGTGAGACGATTGGACAACATCCCTTAGGATGGTCATATTGGTAGATCTCACATTCACCATCATTGTCTGTGTCCAAATCCACAACCTCATCGGAGATAGTTATTTTACCATTACCCTTGTCTTGTGCAAGGCCTGAATCTCTCTGCTTTTTCTTATCTTTGTCACTACTTCATTCCTCCTTAGACTCCTCTATGATTTTTAGAACAAGTTCAAGTCTACTATCCAAGGTATCTTGTATCTGATCTACCTTAGCTGCCACTTTCGTTGTTAGTTTCTAAAGTGACAAGGTTTTCCTATTCACCAACTCTTCGAGTGTTGACTGATCCTCTTCATCGCAAAATCTCACTCCCTTATTTCAAAGGGAAGGATCATAGTTATATTCTTTTGCACTCTCTCTTTTTCATAGCTCCCCTTCTTCTTTGGCTACTTGTTCCAACAATCAATGAATCTCATGGGATCTAAGTTCTAATAGTCTCCCTTGGGCATAAGTCCCAAGGGTTCTCCTAGTTTCATACCTTAGCCCATCTACGAGATGGCGAAGTTGATCCCATTATGCATAACCATGGCCTGGGCAATGATGTAACAATGCGTAGTAGTGGCCCATGGTAGCATCCAAAGGTTCATGAGTACCTTGCTTCCATCATTGGATCTTCTTATGCAAGTTAGACACTCTGGAGTACATTTGATATTTATCATTGAAGAGTTCTAACATCGTACTCCACCTCCTAATGGTTTTCACTTCTAAGGACTGGTACCAACTCTCTGCTTCCTTTATGAGTATCCTGGGAAACAACTTCAGTTTCTACCACTCATTCTCTATGTTTTTCAAGGCACAAGCATTGTGGAATGCCTGTAATTGATTTTGCAGATCCACGTTGTATCCCCTTTCAAATCGTGGGATGTTATTCATATCTAAGTGCTTGATCTGGCTATCTTTTTGATTCCTTGTTGGTATTCTTATAGCCTCCGTTATATCTAGCATGCTTTAGGTGGCAAGTAGGGGTTCATCATGATCATCTCTTTCATGACACCTATGATGTCTATGTTGTTTCCTACTTTCCCTTTGTTCATGCCCTTTTCCTCACTCTCGACTCTCTGGTCGAGGTCTCTCATTTTTCCTACCTCTATCCTCACTGTTATGCTCTTTATGACTGTGCCTTGATGTGGAAAGAGAGGGTGAATGATGTGATGAAGGGAAAGAAGAAGGAGAACCATTTCCATGACAATGTTTCTCACCTTCTCTTTTGTGGCTTCAGCCCTGATCGTGATGACGATCTGAGTGCCCATCCTTGTCATATGTTTTTGTTCCCTCGGTGAACAGTTGGTGTTCACCAAGATTAGAACTAGGGTTGTGTATCATGGAGCATAGGTTCTAATACCTCAACTCCTCACTATCATTAGTAGGAGGAACATCATTTGATGGAGAACTTGTTATGAGTGGTTCACCATCTCCAATTTCACTTACGATGTGTGGGACCCCTTTTCCCTTCAACAATGTCTGATGGATCTCCTACCTTGAGTCCCTTAGATGTTGTGCTTCTATGGGGTGATAATCCCTTATGTCAAAATCACCTATAATGTATTCAGCATAGAGCTGTATCATGCCTATTTGTGCCAGAGCATGGAGGAGCATGTTGGGGACTGCACAATCTGGAGGTAACACTATGTTACCATGTAGGTCTCTCTAGTGCATATATTCATCTTGATGGAGGATAAAAGTAAAATTGGGTATGTACTCATTGGGATGAGTATATACCACCCTATATTTTTGAGGAATTGGCTGATTTTGGTTATGTGTTTTAGACTACCGATTGTTTCTTGTATGATCCCTAGGAGGTGTAATGCTCTTATGAGAAGAAGAAGAAGACATTGTGTCTTATTCAGTGTGTTGATTAACAGTTATATAATTTTTTGTTTAATTAACCCTAAGGGTTTGTTTAAGCTCCCAATGATGTGAGTGATCTCCTATGTTCTACTTAGCACACAAACACTTAGTCCCTGGCAACGGTGCCAATGATGAGTGGCGAGGTACCCCTACACTCAACCATACGAATACAAGCATTACATGTGAAATCTGGTCAAATTCCATAGACTAAGTGCCTACATGTCTTATGGAACACTTAAGGTTAATTATTCATTATCTTCCCAGACTTACTTGTAGTTGTCATGATTGTATGGTTAAGTAAGTCCGAGGTATATGATTTTTATAGTCTTTTATGTTATTATCTCCTATGCTGAAAGGTGAAGGGTAAAGAGACTAATTAACTAAATTTAACTAACTAACTAAGCCTTAATTAACCTAGCATCAGCATCTGATCCCACTTACCATTCACACCCTAAACCAATGCAACCTTGATTACCAAACGCTAGTCATTGCTGGGATCAACAAGCGTAATGCACGTGCTCGAAGCGGTTGTACTAAGGCACTTAACTAGGAGAGAAGGGTTGAGAGAGATTTAATAACTAATAAAGCATTTAAATAATAAACAATAAATAATAGTAAATAAAGTCCTATTTAGCCTATTCCATGCACTGCAAGGTTTATCTAAGAATTTCATCTTTATTGTCGTACACAAACATGTGTTTAGGTACAATATTTGCTCGAATAAAGATCCATTCACTTTAGAGTTTCTACTGCGGGCACATGGAAATTATTCTATCTCTGGAGGGATCAAACTACTAGATTTTTTCTACAATATAGGCCTAGAATGAGAAACAAGGGAGAGGCGCCTCTTATTTATAGACTTGGCAGCGCATCGCAATATCGCATGGGCTGCGATATCACAGCAGATGCAATATCACGTACACGATATCATGGCCCATGCAATATCATGTCTCATAAATAATAAAATAAAATAAAAATAGGTACAACACATAACACATAGGTAAAATCAATCTCTTAGTATTTCACTTTTTCATTCACAAATTAATAATGTTTGTAACTTTCTTTGAATTCAAATAAAATGGTCGACTACTACACTATGACCCTCTGCCCCTTCCATCATTCCCTACTTCATTAGGCCCTATGTTTTCACCTAGAACCTACACCATGGAAGAAATGAACTAGTTAGCTAAAGCTACAATAAAGACTCAAGAAAAATAAATTATCGCTATGCCAAAAGGTAATTGACTCGAGATGACCCTGTGTCTATTTCGAGGGGTATCAAATCCAAGCCTGCCACCAGGCATTACAAGATCTCCTCTTTCGTGATATCAGCCCAATTCCTGTCACCCAGATTAGCACTTGTAGCAACTTTCTCCTTCTGTATGGATGTCCATCTTAGGGGTCCTAGAGAAAAGATGGTAGTGGTGGTGTCACCTGCAAGAAAGGTCACTTCCCTTTCTAGAGATTCTCTCTATCACCTGTTGCATGAACCTGTCATAAGCCCCAAAAGTGCCAATAATATCGAGGAATACCTCATGAGTATGTAACTTAACTAAGACATCCCTATATTTGTTACAATAGGTGACACGTTCTAGCTTATACATATGCTTGTGGTTTTTCTATGCCTGCCCCCACCTGTAAACCTTGGCACTGTAATCTTTCCAATCTTGGTTCTTCTAGGCTAATAGGTCCATTTCCATATGCTACTCTATTATTTTCCAAGTGGCCTCATTGCTGCATCACATGGCCATCCAGTACCTCACATAGTCAATGACATTCATGCACCAGCTACCATCATTGGGTTTTAGGCCAACAGGAATTCGTTCCTGGAACGGAGATCTCCCACCTTGACGATCAGGTTCGCCTTCTCCTTCTCAAGCCTCTAGACCCATTTCCAAAGATCCTCGTTCATGTGCCTACATTCCCACAAGGAGAATTCCAAGTACAAGGCACATTGGCTTGCCTCATTGTATACGAGACAAGGTACTTCGATCACCTCCGATGGAAATGTAGGCATGACGTCAATCTCAACCACCCATTTGGGGTCCCACTCGAGATGAGAAGCTACCAACCGCACATAAAATGCATTAGTTACAATAGCATGATGAATGCAACAACAACTTAGAGTCTAGCATAGCACTTTAACTTACCCACTTCTGGGTCGACCTACCTTAGATGATCGATCATGTCATTGATCACCCCTTCCATATAAGTAAATTTATCAAGGGCCTTGATCCATGGTCACAGGTGAATTGAGGATGGGCTAGAGGTATTAATGGTGGTATTAGCTACACGATAAAAATGTATTAGCTAAAGTGGAGAGAACCATAAGAGAGTTGATGAATAGCATAAATGACAATATAAAGCTCCTACCCAGCAAACCCTCAGGGGTGATAGTAGGAGGCTTGTCCATCGGCACACTATCAAATATGTGGTCAAACTTACCTATATCTAAATGGAGCCCCTCTCCTTCTAGTTGATCCAACAACATAGTAGCATCTTCAATGCTCATGTGCCCCTCCAACACTGAGTTTCTCTCTGCAAAGGGTCATCAGCAGGGACCTCATCTTGGTTGCCAAGAGCCTCTTCGTTATCGACTAGGCCCCTTTCATCGTCAGCAGGGGCCTTCCCTTCATCGGTGAAGACTTTCTCCTCACCAGTTGAACCCCTTTCTTCTATAGTAGGGGCCCCTTCATCATCAGTAGGGGCCCTCTCCTATGTAGTCGGAGCATCTTCGTTCTCACTAGTCACCCCTGTTGTAGGGGCCACCACCTCTTCTCCCTCTTCTTCTTCTTCTTCCTCTACTGATAAAGCATAGTCGTAGCAAGTAGATTATACTAACATGAAGCAGATGCTATGCTATGGAACACTAACTAGTGTAATAAAGCATAGCAAAGTTAGCCAAAAAAAATTAAAAAAATGAACACTTACCAATCGGAGGCTGCACTCTGCAGAGTTTGAATTACAGCTTCTTCCTCTTCTATTCATTAGTATGGGGGGTCTCGTCGATAGGGCAGGACCTCTTGCGTTGCAACTTATTCATCACCGTCTCTGCAATGAGGTGTTTCCCCCTTGTCACACTATTGGTGGTAATGGGGGGTGCCTCTCCCATGTTGTCCTTGGCTTGAAAGTTGCATGCCACCTGATCCCTAGTCATTATAGAAAATGACCTCTTGATAGCTTCTGGGGGATCCTGAGATTGGGTGGTATAGAAGACTTGGTAGATCCACGATTTGAAAATCTGGCTATGATCTTGTAGTACCCAGATCCCATTCTTGAGGACTACCAAGAATTCCACAAAACACCGAAGGTAGGCTATGAAAAAGGCATGGTGCACATTGAAACGGGACTCAAGCTTCTCGTGAAGCTTGACCATTTCAGCCTGCATGCCTCTACAAAGTTCCTTTGCCCAATTGTAATGGGTCCCTTCTTCCATGACATCCCTCATTATTTGAGCCAACTCAATCCCAATGAGTTTTCCTTGGGATAGTAGCTTGGGGAAGGCATGGGCATGGAAGAAAGGGTAAACCATTTTGGTGACCCATAACCTGACTTTTTCAATATAGATCCCCTTTCGGTCATTTGTAGCTCCTAGCCACTCCTCAATGTCCTCCTAATTGTGTGCATCCTTCTTAGATTTTTCTCCCATGGGGAGACCATTAGAGGGAATGCTGAAAAGATCCACAAATAATTTATCATTGACATCAAACACTACACGCACATCATGAACATGTTTGTGAAAGTGATCTGCCTTTTCAAAGAAGGTGTTGGATAGGGAAAGCATCTTGGCAGGTAGGATGCTTAGGTTAATAGCCAAAAATAAGTCCATAAGCCCAACCTCCTAAAAGTTATGGACTAGCGTGCTTGGGGCACCATTGTAGAGCCAACACTGGGTGTCCTCCACCTCCCCATACTTAAAAAAGAGGTTGGTTTTGTTGGGCTCGAAGGCAATCATAGTCACATCCTGGGATTTCTTTACCACTAAAATGATTAGCAAAAAAGAAAAATAAAAAAGAGAAAATAAAGAGGGTTAGAAAAAAGTAAACATCACTCAAACATTTAATAGTGAATTCACACTTTAGTGTACCAGGTTTAAACGGTGTGGGAAATGGTGGGAGATCCACCAACACATCTTCGACGGTGAGTGACATGAGGGATGCCCATTCCCTATCCAACCAATCGACTTCCTTACACTTCCCATAAAATTGGGAATACTGGGTTGGATAGGTTCTGAAATCACCCCCAAATTGGCCTATTATGCTAGCATGCACATTCCTAGTAGAGGAAAACTCCCTCAGGGCCATCTGTGCCAATACCAAGATGTCTGTGTCATCGTGAAGACTACTGAAACACTGTGAAAATCGTGAATCAGCCTAGGGCGAAGATTCACGATTCATGTGAAAGTTTGCGATAGAAATCCAGAAGATAGAACAAGGCAAAGAGACGCACAACATCAAGTCTCCAAATTTCTTACGGATTCCATCCTTACTTTGTTTTCTTTCTTTATGCTACATTAGGCAACATAGCGTAATGATGGTCGGCATAACTCTACTTAATGTAGCCCGATATTAGAAAGTAACTTAGTTTGGCGAATTTGACAAGGTTTAAAGTCTAAGACTTATCGCACATTCTACTAAGTCTTTTGTTCAGGACCGAGTTTATGCTCTGTTATGCAGAGCAGCATAATGAGCTTTGAGGAAGTCAAAGTCAGAGTCCAAAGAAGCACGGCAGATTGATTTCTTCTTTTTTGTAGATTGGCCGCTTTACGCTTATTACACTACGCAGCGTAAACAAGCGTAACTTATTGTAAATTTGACCACTTTTATGCTCTATTACACTTTACGGCATAAATGAGAATAAAATAGCTTGAGTCAACTACTTCTACGCTCTATTACGCTCTGCACACTACGTAGCCTAAATGAGTGTAATATGACCTAAAGTTAACTAAGGCAGTACCAGACACACACCGCTCTCCATACGCACAATACGCTCATCAGCGTATCGTAGTGTAATCATGAAGCGGCTTCAGTGGGAGTGGTTGATACTGTACTTTGCTCTCTTTCCCAGAAGCATGATGCAACATGACCAGTTTCAACATAAAGTTTACCCGGTCAACGACATTTTGAAGGTTCGAGACACTTGTCATCAGGGCCATGCCTTCTCCATGTACTACCGAACCTATAAATACTCTAGTTGATGAAGAAAGAAAGGATCTTCTGGGGCTTTTTTTTAGGAGGATCACTTTTTAGCAGAGACAGAAGACATTTTGAGCATTGGCAGTAGGAGCGATCAGTCTTTTGGTGAAAATACAATTCTCTCGATTGGCGATCGTTAGCAGCTTTGGAGCAAAGACTACCAAAGGCAAAAGGAGCAGATCAGAGATCAAGAGATCATATGGTATGGTTAGCAAGGTTTATTGATCAGAAACAGTTGATCGATAGACATCCAGGCTTGACCTTCCATGCATTCCATCTCAGGCTTACGAGGTAGACCGAGCTTCATTCTGTACCTCTTGTTGAACAGTTTTTCTTGTTGTTTTGTGTATGCTTCGCGCAAGATAAATGGAGTTTGCTATTGGAACTTTGTATACAACATACTCAGTCTTCAAGTCAAAACATAGATCTTGGAATTGCGCATCTTTCCTAAATCTAATCCTCCTTGTTGCGTTGATGTTGTCGTTATTTCAATTCATTTACATCGTTTTCTACTCCTTTTACGATTCATTGGATCAATTTGCTTCGTGGAACATCTATATAATACGTATATTATCGCGACATTCATTAATTTACTAGTTAAGTAAGTCCTTGTCTGATTGACAAGACCATTCAGGCCACCGTGGATTCGTTTTCTCTAGCACAGCCCTTGCACGGATCTGTGGTTAAGACTGTGTACATAGATCTTCATTCGGTATTTTCTAGCAATCGACATTTTTCGTTGTTACAATTTTTTGGCGCTAGAAGGAGGACCAGAACCTTTGATCCATATTTTATGGGTAGCCCTATAAGCGATCCATACCCACGTCCATAAAAACATAAATGTAATACCTCTAGGGAAGTTTACGAAAAATCATGTGGTGTAGATTGGTCACAGCAACGATTCCTTTGGAATCCTACAGGGTAGAAAGCCCAATCATAATTCTGTTTATCCATCGCCTTTTAGATCCTGTCATTTGTTTTCATTAACCTATCTGAGAAATGGATTCTGCATATGCAACCACTACCGCTATGATCACCACAGACTTGGGTGCCACATCCATAAATCCCATTCCTCTGGACCACCAAAAATTTGACAAAACACTGGAGGCAAGCTATGAAGAAGGAAAAATGCACATTGAAAAAAGACTCAAGCTTTTGGTGGAGCCTGATCATTTTAGTGTGTAATCCCTCAGCAAAATAGCTTGCCCAATCAAATTGGGTCCCTTCCTCCATCACCTCTCGCATGATACAGGCCTGTTCTATAGTAAAGAACTTCCCCTGCGAGAGTGTTTTGGGGAAAGCTCGGGCCCAGAAGAGGGGATAAATAGTCTTGGCGACCTCTAATTCGATCATTTCACATGAAATCCCCTTTGTGTCCTTTTTGGTCCCTAACCACTCCTCTAGCTCTTCCTGGCATTTGACACTTCTCCTTGATTTTTCCTCTATGGGAAGACCGTCAGAGGAGATGCCAAAGAGGTTAGTAAATAGTTGAGCATCGATATCAAAATGCACATGCACATTACGCACGCACATGTAAAAGCGTTCAGCTCCCTCGCTAAAGGAGTTAACCAAGGTTAACATTTCACTTGCAGGGACATCAGGGGTTACGGCTAGAAATAAATGCATCAGCCTTGCTTCTCGCAGCTTAGTGACCAACGCAACTGGGGCCACCATGTGGCTAAGCCAGCATTGTGCTTCCTTTATGTCATCATAACGGAAGAGGAGGGTGTTCGCCTCGCAGTCAGAAATCATGATGGTAATCTCCCAGGATTCCCTGACTGATAACGCAAGACGCAAGTCAAGATAGCAAAAACACTGCTACGCAACATTCCAAAAAAAAATATCCTGTAAGAAACAAAACCTCACCAGGTCCAAATGCAAAGGAAATGGAGGAAACTTCCTTTGCATGTACGTGAGGGTGAGGGGCAGGTTTAAAGTCCATTCCTCATGTAACCACTTGAGATTCTGACAACTCTTGAAGGAATCAACATAACTGGTGGGATACTCAGGAATTTCGAAGGCCATTTGCCCCATTACACCGGCGCGCACGTTACTAGTGGACGTAAACTCATTTATTGCCATTTTGGTCCAAGACAATGTATCATTATTGCCTACTAACCCATTTTCGTTGATGAAAAACCTATATCATATGGCACATTACCATCTTATGCTTTGCAAATTCGGACATTAGAAAACATGTTAACAACACCATAAGTAAAATGACTTACTTGCCTGAATAATACACCGTGCCTGGTGGATTGTGAAAGTAAGTCGAGACATGAAGAGCCACAAACAAAGTATTATACACATGATAATAGCTAAATATGGGCATCTCCCAGATCCAACTTAGACACCTCAATCCTCTGGCACTAAGTTCGTGGTCTTGGGGACGACCAGTATCAATAGCCCTGTTTGTCAAGAAAGCCAGGATGCCCTGTGTAGAACTGACTAACAGATGTTCCAAAATAGCGCCAGCCACATCGCCCAACAAATGCGACCACACAATAATACTGTAATTACGCAGCAAAAATTGTAGAAACTCCAGTGCACCCTTCCGGAACCATATAGCCTTCCCCTGCAAATGAGTCTGAGGGGGAGGAACATTGGGTACGAGAGGGTTTATACAACATAAAACCCCAACTATGTCCAAAACGATTAGGATAGGTTTCACCATGATACTGTATAGAAAATAAACACGTTACCATCTAGATTCCATTGCATGCTTAAACTATAGGAAAAATTACAAATTACACTTTAACCATACAGCCGAAATCACTTAAACCCTTGCAATAGTACAAGGTTTGTCTCAGACAATGGCGATAGATGCAATACGGTTGTCTAAACCCTCATTTTAATACAAGGTTTACATCCTAAAACTCTAATTTACACAGATGATGCAAAAGGATAAACAGAAGAAAAAATAATATCACCAAAAGCAATACGAGTAAGTAAGAGATGGCCTACCAATTCAGGGGAGTGACATCTCTCACTTCGACCAATGCCTGCGAAGCACGCTGCAGGCTCCCTTGTACCTCATCGATTTTGGCCAATTTGGTATTCTTTCCTCTCACCTTCGGTGCCATTGTTACACTCCTGAACACCTTCACAAATAACGCGCTGCAATATTTTACTCTTTCTCCTTCTCTCTGCGACAGCCGAAAAATTCGAATTTGCGATTGCCAACAGCCTGTTTTCGATAAGAACTGCCTACTTATATGCAAAACTAAGTGACTTGATGCCTGATTAAAGCGAGACTTGCCCAAATGCTAGTGCCAATATGAGCTAGAACTCAAAGATCAGGGCATTAATTGTGGTAGATATCGCATGCATTACGGTCTGAAACGACCTTAAACTACTGCATCTTATCACCTCGTAATCAGGTCACATTAATTACAGGCTATTCAGGGTATCCAAGATTCAGTTAGCTCTTCACGCTCGGCAACGTCATGTCGTACCTTTTTTGAAAACTACACCATGCATCATACGTTAATACTGGTGACATCTAACTTAGAATTTTCCTAACCACTTTCATATTTGGCACTTTTGCAAGATAGCTGGCAAATGGGCAAAACTTTATCTACACCCCTAGCCTTAACAGGCCCACATGGGGAAATCATTAGACAATTTGATCTCACGCTAGTAGAAACTAACCTTGCCCTCAATAACGCAACCATAGCCATGTCAGAAACATCTCTAGACTGGCCAAAACAATCGACGCATACGCTAGACATGGAGGTTGGAGATGTAACCGAAGACCCCCTCAATGAGGTCTCTGTGTTTACACATAAAGGTGAGACTAAAACTCTCAAGGTTAGTTCTTTACTAGACCAAAAGGCACATGACAACATAAAACAGGTCCTCCAGAACAACATCACAGTGTTCGCATGGTCATACGAAGATATGTTGGGACTAGACCCAAGATTAATATAACACAACATAATTCTAGATCCCCATATTAAAATAATTAGACAAAAGGAATGAAAAATTAAGCTAGAAGTCATGCTAGCAGTATGTGATGAGATCACTAAACTGTACCAGGCTAGTTTCATTCACGCGGTCGATTACTCAGACTGGGTATCTAACATTGTAGTTGTCCTGAAAACGACTGGAGGGATACACATCTGCATAAACTTCCGAGACTTGAACAAAGCTACAATCAAGGATAATTTCCCACTACCCAGTATCAACCAACTAGTGGATACAACCACTGGGCATGCACTTTTATCCTTCATGGATGGCTTCTCAGGCTATAATCAAATTCGCATCAACCTAGAACACTAGCTAACAACAACATTCATGACACCCTGGGGGACCTTTTATTACACCATGGTGCCTTTTGGTTTAAAAAATGTTGGAGCTACATATCAACGAGCTATGACGTACATCTTTAGCAATTACCTCCTAGGGAGACTGAATGATTATGTTGACGACATAGCTGTTAAGTCTATAAGGTCAGAAGATCATTCAGAGGATCTGGAGTTAGTCCTTAAAAGATGCTCTAAATACGACCTCCAGCTTAACCCAGAGAAGTGCATATTCGGAGTCAAAATCGGACGCATGCTGGGGTTTGTGGTATCGGAAACTGGTATACAAGTAGGCCCTGACAAAGTCAAAGCCATTGTTGAATTGACACCCCCTACAAATCTCAAGCAATTATGTGGATTGCAAGGGAGGTTACAATTTATCAGGCGGTTCATTTCAAGACTAATAAATAGGTTACATCCCATGTAGCATCTGCTTAAAAAGGGCGTTAATTTCGAATGGATAGACGATTGTCAGTGTGCGTTTGACAGCTTGAAGTAAGAACTTCAACGCTTGCCAATAGTATTCCTGCCGCAAAGGGATCAACCATTTTACATTTACCTCGCAACATCAGATGTAGCCTTAGTTGCATTACTTTGTCAAAAGAGGGACGATGGGACAGAAGTACCTATCTACTACTTGAGTCATTCCCTATGTGCATATGAAATGAGGTATAATGAAGTAGAGCAAAATTGTTGAGCATTAGTGTTTATGCTCAAGAAATGCAGATACTATCTCTTCCATATCCAGGTCAACATAATCTACAAAAATAATATCCTTAGGGCTATTACGCACAATCTGTATGAAAATAGTAAAATAGCTCGTTGGAAAGCTATCACGACAGAATTTGATTTGCTCTACATTGGTCAATCTTCTACGAAAGGCCAAGTGATCACTGACTAATTAATAACATCACCTATTGATAGTTAGGCGATGATAGAGCCTAAATTCCCCAACGAGCATGTACATAGTATAAGCCTTATCCTAACAGGCCTTGAAGCAACGTTACATTTTGATGGAGCTTCAACCGCTAGAGGCGGTAGTGCCACCACGGTCATTACGCTGTCACCTGAGGATGCACATCTTTACGGTTACCGCTTGACCTTTCCCTATATGAACAATGTGGTAGAGTACAAGGGGCTCCTTAGGGGATTATTAATAGTCAGAGAGCTCGATGTTCAACACTTGGAAATTAGGGGCAATTTGATGCCTATTATAAATCAAATCACAGGAGTCTACACCTACAAGGCTGCACATTTACAGCCCTACTACGATATGGCTAAAGATCTTTTGAAGCAGTTCGCAGCAACCGATGCCCAATAAGTGCCTCGAAATGACAACACGCTAGCCGATGCCCAACACGTGCCTCGAAATGACAACACGCTAGCCGATGCACTGGCTACATTAACATTAAATGTGCCGTCGCACCTATTCGACACTTGTCCCACCTTAATAATAGAGTGTATAGATCCTATCATTCAGACGACGCAAATATCTTCACTACTCGAGGATAAAACACCAGAGTGGTACGATAACATTAAAACCTACCTCCTGCATGGCGAACCACCACACGAGCTAACACGCGCACAAAAAGATGCAATCCGCAAACGAGCTAGGTAGTACGTCATCATAGGAGATAGTACCCTTTGTAGATGCTCTTTTGGTGGAGTACTACTTACTTGCATCAACAAAGACCAAGCACGACGTATAATTGGTAAAGTTCATGAGGGATTATGTGGAGGACACGTAGCACCACGAGCCATGGCCTCTAAAATCTGTCGCTTAGGGTATTATTGGCCGTATATGGAAAAATATTATCCTACAAAGGTCAAAATGTGTGACATGTGTCAATGTTACGTGACCCTTATACATGTGTCACCTATAGAACTACACACGACTCAAATTACATGGCCCTTTTGAAACACCATGAAAAATTGTGAGTCGGCCTCAGGTAAAGATTCGCAATTCAAGCAAGGGCGCATGTCAGAAATCCAGAAGGGAGAACAAGACAGAGCAACACCAAGAGATGTGTAGCATCAAGTGTTCAACTTCCTGCGTAGATTTCTACTCTTACTGTGTTTTCTCTGTTTACGCTATATCTGGTTTGACCATTTTTGCATCAAAATGGTGAAACACTTAGGACACACGTCACCAGGGTTGCACCTTTTCCATAGAGCATCGCAGCCTATAAGTACCCCAATTGACAAAGATACAGAGGTTGGCAAATCAGAGAAGCAAAGGCATTTTTCTGAGCACTGGAGCACTTATCACCCTTTTGAGCAGGGATATAGAGAGCAACGCTCTAGCAATTGTTGACAACATCACCTTCTAGCAGAAACAGAGCACAGTGGGTTTTGAGTACCGGAAACAGGAGTAATCGGTCTACTGGGGAAGACTCTATTGGTCAGAAACAGTTGATCAATAGGCGCCAGAACTTGACCTTCCTTGCATCCTGGCTTTAGCCTTCGAGGTAGATCGGACTTCTGTTTGGACAGTTTTCCTGTAGTTTTGTGCATTGCTTCACATCCAGTAATCAGGGTCTGCCCAGTGTAACAAGATATAAGAAATACACATTTTTTAAGTCAAAGCGTAGATCTTGGGACTACGTGTTTCTCTTACGCCAGCCTCCTCTTATCGTGTTTAGCATTATCATCATTGTAATTCATCTACATCGCTTTGCCCTAGTTTTTTCGATTCCTCGAATCAGATCGTCTCGCTAGATATTCATCGGTTTACTAATTAATAAGTCCTTGTCTGATCGACAAGACCGTTCAAGGTGCTGCAGATTCATTTTTTCCAGCATAGCCCTCGCACGGATCCGTGGTTAAAACTGTGTACATGGAATTGGTTCGGTATTTTCCAGCTGCCGATGTTTTCCGTCGTTACAGTTTTCTGGCGCTAGAAGGAGGGCCTCAGGCTCCAATCCGGATATTTCGGGTAGCCCTGTTAGCGATCTATACCCAAAATCGTAAACGTAATACCTCTAGGGAAGCTTACGATAAGTCGTGTGGTGTAGATCGGTCGCAAGGACGATTTCTTTGAAATCCTACAGGGTAGAAAGTCTTTTTGTGCTTCTGTTGCCAACCATCTCTTAGATCCGATTACCGCTTACCGTTAATCTCATTACCCAATGGATTCCTTTTACACAATCACAACCGCCATGGTCCCTATCGATTTGGGTGCCACTTATGTGAACCCTATCGCGGTCACCCGGCCAGCTCTAGGCGCTACAGGATCTCAGGGACCATTGCGCCGATCATTACGACTTCAGGGGAAAGAGCCTATCTTCACGGTTATAACCCCTGAAGAATATAATTTCATCTGTGTTAAGATCCAGGCAAAGCTGGCTCTCAGCCGTGTTGAAGTCGAAGCAAAACAAAACTTTGAGGTGGTCCACCGAGGGGGCCATGACTTCAAAACAATAGCTTACGACATCATCCCCTTGACCGAACACCAACATCAACTCATCACACAGTTGGTCATGGCCAAAGGCCAGGCTTCACAAGCTGCGGTGGAGCCCCAGCATGGAGAAGAGGAAGAGGATGAATTTGCAGCCCAGTCGAAACATTCGTTCCACACTCTGAGCCCCCAAACATATATAAATCCCCTATTTCCTTTCAACGGAGAAGCCGCACCTCTTGACCCAGCCATGACCGCGCAGATGC
>MNCI01010982.1:274880-318997 GCA_015680685.1 Gnetum montanum
CCGTGGCCGTTCAGCCACAAACTTACATCCAATAGCCTGCCACAGGTTAGTGGGCCAACTCGGCGGTGCAACGGACCCAGTCTGTGGTGTACGGCGTGCAACCCCCAGTCGCACCCGCAACGTATGTTCCACAGGGGGTACCCTAGTATCCTCATCCTTCTCTTGTGCAGCAGGCAGCCACTAACCCCTCTGCGCAAGCCAGCGGGTGGTGGTCTTCACAGGTTCCCTTGCCTGTTGGGATCCCCGCCCCACAACCAGCCGGTCAACCTCACTCGTCCTTTCCATTTCCTGGCACCGCCCTCCCGGTCCAACCTCCTATGCCTTCCGCACAAACACCCCTGCCAACGAGCCTGGACCAAGCCTTCTAGCTAATACAGACTCTTACCGAAGAGGTTCAATGCCTCAAAGCCGTTGGTTCTGACACCGTTCAGATCATGGACTTCTATCAGGATGATCCAATTAGTCCAGCGGTCCCTATGTTGTCGTTGCCGCCAGGGATGTCTCTGCCTCATTTCACCAAGTATAATGGGGAGGGAGATCCCAACTCTCACTTGGTCATGTTTAGATTTGAGTCCTTGTTGTTGCAACAGTGGCCACATACCATTATCCGAGTCTTTGCAATGTCCTTAACAGGGAAAGCTTTGGACTAGTACCAAGCCCTCCCGTATTCCTCCATCTCAACCCTGGAAGAACTGCTGACCCAATTTGTGACTCGCTTCAAATACAATTTGAAATCGGAAGTCACATTGGATCAGCTCATGGGTGTGAAACAAGACCCGCTCGAGCCCGTCCAAAAGTTTATACAGCGCTGGAATGCTACCTTGAATGAGATCCGCAAGCCGATCGCAGACTCACATACGTTGGCGATGTTCAAGGGAGCAGTCAATGACTTCATTAAGTCAAAGCTGTATTACCTTTCCCCTAATTCTTTACATGAGGCCTTCGCTCAAGTTAGAAGCATCCAGGATGTCGCGGAGGCCAACAAAGACCCGGCGTATGTCGCCTATAGGAATGCACATAACAAGAACAAAGACAAAGGCAAAGTAGCGAGAACGACAGTAGCTGCAATGACTGAAAGTGCAAAGACGAAGAACAAAAAGGCATCCACGGCGCCTCCTGAAACCACGGCTAGTGCCGGCACCAGCCAAAACACAACTACCCCTGAAGGGCCCCCCAGCCTAAGCCAAACTTTGAGCGTAAGGATCGTTCAAAGTACACGGCATTAGCTATAAAGCATTCTGAACTACTAAAACAACTGTTAGGGGTAGGGCACATTCAACCTAAGAAGGTGTCCGAGGAGGCTCTAAAGCGTCACAGATGTAATTGTGAACTGCTGAAGAACCCTACTTTAGCCTTACCTAACGAACCACCAGTTTCGAGATATTTCAGGCTGGACCATTTCTGTGACTACCAGCAGATGTGTGGTCACGATACGGATTATTACTGGGCGTTGAAAGACGACATTCAATGAATGCTAGATGATGGTTCGCTCAAGTTGGATGCCAGCAACCCGATGCGTCCGGAAAACCAAACATTGCACGTATACAAAGATCCATTGAACGCAAACGACGATCCTTATACGATCACTGTGGTGAGTACAGACAGTGAGAATAGGGAACCGCCAAAACAACCTTTTGTTTTGCGTGTCTCTGACAACTCACAAGGGGGGCCAACCACTTCATCGGCAGTCAGTGGGGTCGCGAGGCCGCCGTTCATTATACGGGCACCTTCTCGGATGCACTCTCAGTCATGCAGCAACAGCCAAGCCGCGGCCTCGTCCATGCCCAAGGTACCTTTCATCATCAGGGCGCTGAAGCCACAGGCTGCTCCTCTTACGCAGGGGCAGACCTCCAACCAAAAGCGTCGACCCTCACCTCCCAAACAAAAGGGAGAGGACACATTAGTTAACGCAACGAAAGACCACTCTACGCTCGGCTTCCCTAAGCCTAGGACCCTAGCTTCTGTGCCTTCACCTGCACCTTAGGGGCAGGATAAAGGTGCGGAAACGCAACTGCCTTCTCTTGGCAAGAAAAAGGGCAACCCTCTGACCAACACCGTTCCACCTCGGGAGATCCGTCTTTTGGGCCAAATGGAAGAGGACAAGGGGGAAAAACAACCTAGCCGGGAGAAGGACCTCCTCAACGCATTTACGCGAGTCAAACAGGCTCTCAAACAAAAAAACACAACGCTGAGCCTTTACGACCTGCTGATGACGTCTCGAGAACACCGTGAGGCTATGGTTCGCATGCTGACATCCATATCAGTGGATGAAAGCTTGCCAGTGGAGGAGGAAGCGATACATGCTGTCATGTTTCTTTCTGAAGCTGAGCAACCTACGCGTTCCTCGCTGACCTTCCATGATGGGTCTATCAAAGATGACCCTGAGAAAGGCCAAGTAACCACCGAACCTATGTTTATCACTATCTGAGTCGGTCAATACCGGATCCAAAGAGTGCACGTGGACGATGGTGCAGCTACCAACGTCATTCCCTATTCCATCGTGAATAGGCTGGGTCTGGTCGATCAGATCAAACCCACAGCGACGGCCTACGTAAAATCGTTCAATGGAGCATGGGTTCAGGTTAAGGGGACAGTGCGTATTGAGATTGTGATGGGGAATCAATTCCCAACAGAAGCCACTTTCTTAGTCGTCGAGGAGATGCCAAGGTTCAACCTGATCTTGGGGAGGTCGTGGTTAGCCCAGCTGAGGGTAGTTTCGTCACCGATACACCAAGAGATACATCTCCCCTATGCTGGAGGGGAGGTGGTGATACGCGGAGATGAAATCACCCCCAGGACCGTCAATAACATTGAAGAAGAACGGGGTTCGGAGATAGAAACGACTGATGATCAAACCTTTTTCCAAACCCCTCAACAAGCTGACAACAATGATGACGGTCTATCTTGGGCTGACCTGCCATTTCCGGATGGCAGCGTAGGGGAGTCCAACCATAAGTCTCCTCGCGCTTACGTGACGCCCAACGTAAAGACCATCAAAAGACACTTGCGTATCAATGGTTGAATGATGGTCTTTGCGTACATTATCTTTTTCTTAATGGGTTATCATGGTTACTACTTAGCAATTTTATTTCACGTATTTTCACTTTACTTTTATTTTTAGTTCTTACGTTGGTCATTTATCTTCACGCTATTGTCTTTTCATACGCATGGTATTCACGTTTCCTCATCACTTTAGCACAATTACGCAAAATACTATACCGTATCATTTATGCTTCCTGTATTGCACCATGGCCCGCAACGGCCTTAAACTAGTTACGTAGATTTTTACACCTTTATCATTACGCTTGCTGTATTACGCTACGGCCCGCAACGGCCTTAAACTAGTTGCCAGAACTGTATACTATGCCTCTTTACGCTTGATCACGCAGTAGGCCCGCAACGGCCTTAAACTAGTCTCTAGTTTACACAAAATCATATGAAGGCCCGCAATGGCCGTAAACTAGCAATTACGCTTTATCGCTATCACTTAGGTGAAATTTTCAACAATTACCTTCATACTCGCCAGGCAAAATGCAAAAACGAATAAAAACAATGTGTAACTGACATTTAACACATCCACCAAGTTTTATAACATGTCTTTGTAGCCATTCGTAAAATGATACTGCACTCAACATCAATAAAACTATGCGTAAATTATAATTACGCATTTCCTCTACTGCCACTATCACCGGTATCCCTTAAGTCCGGGTCTAACGCTAATGGATCGTCCTCCAATGGGCTGTCATTTCTGGGAATGATTCTTTCACGAAGAATGCCCTCTTCACGAGGTCCTCATCCCGGCGTCGGCTCCACGGGAAGATGCTCTTCATCGTTGCGTTCTTCTTCTTTTTCTCCCTCTTTTTTTGCTTCTTCTTCCGCTTTGGCCGTTTCCTCTGCTAACTCCTCAGTTTGTTAGTCCTCCCTATCCTTGGCTGGTACTTGAACACAGTAAGCACTTTAGCTACCCAAGACTTAACATCATAATTAGAAACGCAAACTAAATAGCGCGTAGACTCACTTGTGATGGCCCTGCTTCCACAGCAAAGGGAAGCTTATCCAGGCCAGCCCACAGGTGCTTCATAATCTCTTCCTCCGTTAGATCTGGCCATACATCCTCTCCCAAAGCAGCTCTAGCCTTCACCTTCCCTTTCTCCACACTGCTCCAGCGGGGTGGGTCCGGGAAGAAAGTAGGGATTGTAGCCTGACCCCTAAGGAGAGTCATTGCCCTCTCTGGGGATGCACTCACAGTCACCTGCTCCTCAAACTTCTTGAAGGCATCAGAAGCTCCGATGATGTCCTAGAAGACTTCCAAGGACCGGGCCCTGACAGCAAGATCGCAGTAGAGCTTCTGATAAGCAATGCTCTCCCGTTTGTACAAGTGCTTGTGGTCCTTCTCCTTCTACCCCCATTCTTGCATGCTGGCACAATAATCCCTCCAGTCCCGACTTTTCTGGGCTAGGAGTTCTATCTGCATCCGCTATTCGACTAAAGCCTGACTGGTCTACACGTTGTTTTTGATGGCTGTCCAATACCGGGAGTGGTTGACAACAGCGGTACGCCAGTCTTCATCCCCTGTCGCTCACGCCTGTAGGAAGTCGCACCATGATTTTAAGTCTCCGACCTCTTTGGTCAGAAACTCAACCCTCTGCTCTGACTTCTGCAACCTTTTCCATAAATTTTCATTTATGCCCCTACTTTCCCATAAAGAGCGTGTCGAGCGTAACGCACATTTACGCAACTCCTCATAAATGTGACATGGCATGGCTGCTTTATTGGATGGTGGCTCTATTGTGTCCAGATCAATGGGCTCAGTGGGATCCCATCGGAGGCAAGCTCCTAACAGGAACATCATCAGTATTGGTGACACATTATCACTGCGTAATATCACAAACTTATTACAACCATAACGTACCCGCTCCAGGTTTGACGCGCTCCAAGCGCTCGATCATGTCACTGACAACCCCTTCCATGAAGGCAAATTTATCAGGGAAGTCTTTCCACGCCCTGCTCGTAGCAATAGATGTGGACACCTCCTCTTCTCCTGTAGCGTAATCCAGTTAGAAACTTCATTTATTTACAGAAATCCTAAAAATACGCTAACACACCCATTACCTCTACCGGTGATAGTGGCGATTTCACCGACATCTTCCGCTTCCCTTTCCCTTTCACGCACTTGAGTCTGTGCGTTGCTGGTTCCAGTAGCTGGGGCCTCCTCACGCACCAGAGCCTGTACATGGCTCACGCTAACAACTGGGGCCTCTTCTTCCAAAATTGACTCCCCCTCCCTACGACTTATTATTACTGCCCCCGTCTCAGGGGTTAGTTCTTCCGTAATTTTTATTAGTCCTGTCATAGCACCTTAGTATATCATTACAAAAGATCTAAATAAACATTGCGTAACATAATTCCTTCACGCTTACCAGGCAGAGGTTTACTCCGCTGAATTTTGACCACCACAGTTCAGCCTGCGTCACCCTCCGGGGCCTCGGCTATACGGAGCCTCTTACATCGAGCTGCAAGTTCTACGATTTCTTCCACCACACACTTCCCTCGCAAGGCGTCGCCAGTGTAGGTAGGCATTATCCCGCCTATGCTGTCAAGACCTCACACTTGGGGCACTGCCAAACCCTTAGTTATTATAGACAACGACTCCCCGATCCCTTCTGGCGGATCCTGCCCACGGGTAGTGCTGAGGATGTGGGCAATCCAAGGTCTGGACAGCTGATCTTGGTCTTGCTGTACCCAGACCCCATTCCTTTGGATGACCAGAAACTCAACAAACCGCCAGAGGCAAGCTATGAAGAACGCGTAATGCACGTTGAAATGGGACTCAAGCTTTTTGCGAAGCTTGAGCATCTCATTACGTAGTCCCTTGGCAAAATAGCTTGCCCAATTGAACTAGGTCCCCTCCTCCAGAACCTCTCGCATAATACGGGTCTGTTCTACAAAAAAGAACTTCCCCTACGAGAGAGTTTTGGGGAAGGTCCGGGCCCAGAAAAGGGGATAAAGTGTCTTGGCAACACCCATCTCAAATTTTTCGCAGGGAAACCCTTTAGTCTCCTTCGGGACCCTTACCCACTCCTTCAGCCAATTCTGGAAAGCTTCGCTCCTCTTCACCTTCTCACTTACAGGAGGGCCTTCTGAGGGGACGCCAAAGAGGTCCGCGAAGAGCTGAGCGTTGATGTTAAAGCTTACGCACATGTTATGCACGCGCGTCCAGAAACGCTCGGCCTTTTCGTTGAAGGAGTTGACCAGGGTTAGCATTTCACTAGCGGGGACATCAGGAGTCACAGCCAAAAATAGGTGCATTAGCCCTGCTACTCGGATCTTGGAGGTCACCACGACTGGGGCCGCCAAGTGGCTGAGCCAGCGCTGTGCGTCCTTGATGTTGCCGTAGTAGAAAAGGACAGTGTTTGCCTCACGGCCGGAAATTGTAAGGGTAATCTCCCAGGATTCCCTAACTGCACAACATGAAGCACGAATTAACCAAAGCTCTATTACGCAATGTCCACAATTTACAATTACATTATGTAGTAACCAACTACACCACAGCCTTACGGGGGCCAAACGGCAACGGAAATGGTGGGAGTTCCCTCTGCACGTCCTCGATGGTAAGGGGCGGATCCAGGGTCCAGTCATCGTGCAGCCACCCGAGTCTTTAGCAACTCTCAAAAGCCCTAGCGTAACGGGTGGGGTACTCGTGCATGTCAAAGCCGATCTGCTCTATGACACCAGCACGCAGGTTGTTAGTTGCAGTAAACGCCATTATCACCGTTTTGGCCCACGATAACACATCCCCATCGCCAACTAACTTATTGTCCTGAATAAAGAACCTGTACCATACAACATAGGCTTATTGTACATTTTCCACATAGGCTTCTCTTATATTTCACACTGATAACAGACACCAACGCAAAAAAGAAAAAATAGATAATTAATAAAATTCGCTTACCCACCTGCATAATACACCGTGCCTTGTGGGTTCTGGAAATAGGTCAAGACATGGCGAGCCACGAACAGCGTGTTATATGCATGGTAACAATTGAATTGAGCCATTTCCTAGATCCAGTTCAAGCTCCTTAAGCCCTGGGCGCTAAGCTCTCGGTCTTTGGGACGACCCGTATCGATGGCCCCATCCGTCAAAAAGGCCAAAATCCCTTTCACAGAATCCGCCAGCAGGTGCTCTAAAAGAGCACCGGCGACGTCGCCAGACAAGTCAGACCACACAATGGTGCTGAAGTTGCGCAGCAAGAACTGCAGAAACTCCAGCGCACCCTATCGAAACCATATGGCCTTCCCTTGTAACCGCGTGTGCGGAGGAGGGACATTGGGGACGATGGGGTTTATACAACACAAGACCCCGACAATATCCAGCATAATCAGGATGGGCTTTAGCGCAACGCTGTATAGAAAACCCAAAGCGTACATTAACACCTACTTTTGCATTTGCATAACTAACACAGAAAACTCATAAACCACACTCAGCTATCCAGGCCGAAATCACCCAAACCCTTGCAATAACGCAAGGTTTGTCCCTGAAAATGGCGATAGACGCAACCCCATCAAACCCTTGCATTAACCTGAGGTCCACAATTCGAAATCAACATGCACGCAAATGAAAATATACCATGAAAAATAGCCATAGAAACAAGTGTAAATATGTAAGAATGACCTACCGGTTCAAAGGCGTAGGGTCACGAATATCGACCAGCGCCTGCGAAACGCGCTCCATAGTTGCCTGTATTTCGTCAATTTTGGCCAGTTTCGCGTTCTTCCTCTTGACCCTTGGAGCCATTGTAACAGTTTCAGAATTTTTCACAGCTTAACACTTGCAAATCCTCGCAAAGTCACTCGCTCCAATCCTCTGCTCTGCCTGCTTTCACCCTGCAGCAGTTACGAATTCAAATTCTCGATAGCCAACAACCTGTTCTCATCGAAAAACCACTTGCTTATATGCGAGGATCACCGACTTGATATCCGATTTCAGCGGGACTTTCCTAAAACGGACCCCGAAAATCAAGATATTAATGTAGCCGATATCGCATGTGCCATTGTCCGAAATGACGTTAAACTACCACATCTTATCACCTCGTAATCGGGTTACATTGATTACAGCTTGTCTATAATATTCAAAATTCAGTTAGCATTCCACATTCGGTGACATCGCGTCACTTGTCTCCTAATCATTTACGCACTTGGCGGTTTTGCAGGACAGATGACAAATGGACGCAACAATTTCAGCACCCCTAACTTTAACAGGCCCATACGGGAAGATAGTTAGACAATTTGACTCCACGTTGATAGGTGCTAACCCCTCTTTAGAAGACGTAACCATAGCTGCGTCGGAAACATCCCAAGAGTGGCCAGAACAGTCGACGCGTATGCTAGACCTGGAGGCTGGAGACATAACCGAAGACCCCCTCAGTGAGGTCTCTATCGTTACGCATAGAGGTGAGGCTTGAGCGCTTAAAGTCAGTTCTTTATTAGACCAGAAAATGCATGATGCCATAACACAGGTCCTACAAGACAACATTACCGTCTTCGCATGGTCATACGAGGACATGCCTGGACTAGATCGCAGGTTAATCCAACATAACATCATCCTAGACCCGCAGGTTAAAGCCGTTAGGCAAAAGGCACGCAAAATCAAGCCAGAGATCGCTCTGGCCGTGCGTACTAAAATCACCAAACTGTATCAGGCTAGTTTTATTTACGTGGTCGATTACTCGGATTGGGTATCTAACATTGTAGTCATCCCAAAGAAGACTGGAAGCATACGCATCTGCATAGACTTCTGAGATTTGAATAAGGCAACGATCAAGGACAATTTCCCACTTTTGAGTATCGACCAGCTAGTTGACACGACAGCTGGGCATGCGCTACTCTCTTTCATGGACGGTTTTTCAGGTTATAATCAGATTCGAATTAAACCAGAACATCAATTGACAACAATGTTCATGATGCCTTGGGGCACCTTCTGTTACACTATGATGTCTTTTGTTCTGAAGAATGCCGAAGCAACGTATCAATGGGCTATGACATACATCTTTAGTGACTATCTTCTTGGAAAGCTGAATGACTACGTAAAAGATATAGCTGTGAAGTCTTTAAAGTCTGAAGATCATTCAGGATACCTGGAGTTAGTCCTCAAGAGATGTTCCAAATATGAGCTCTGGCTTAACCCAAAGAACTACGTATTCGGGGTTAAAACCGGATGCATGCTGGGGTTTGTGGTGTCGGAAGCTGGCATACGAGTTGACCCTGACAAGCTCAAAGCCATTGTTGAGCTCATGCCTCCTACAGACCTCAAGCAATTACATGGGTTACAGGGACGATTACAGTTCATACGCCGTTTCATCTCGAGATTAACCGATAAGCTGCACCCTATGCAACACCTGCTCAAAAAGGGGGTTAATTTCGAATGGACGGAAGATTGCCAGCATGCGTTTGACAATTTGAAATAGGAATTGCAACATCTATCAATGGTTTTCCCACCACAAAGGGACTTACCATTCTACATTTACCTCGCTACTTCGGACGTAGCGTTAGCAGCATTGCTTTGTCAAAGAAGGGATGATGGGTCGGAAGTGCCCATCTACTACTTAAGCCATGCTCTGTATGCATATGAAACGAGGTATAATGAAGTCGAGCGTAATTGTCTAGCATTAGTTTTTACGCTCAAAAAGTGTAGACATTACCTTTTCCGTATCCAGGTTAACATCATTTGTAAAAATAACATCCTTAGGACCATTACGCATAACTTATACGAGAGCAATAGGATTGCTCGCTGGAAGGCTATTATCGCAGAATTTGATCTGCATTATATTGGCCAATTGTCTACGAAAGGCCAAGCGATAGCTGACCAGTTAGTAACATCACCAATTAACAACCAAGAAACCATCGAACCAGAGTTCCCTAACCAACATGTACATAGTTTAAGCCCTGTCTCGACAGGCCCTGAAGCAACGTCGTACTTTGATGGTGCTTCAACCGCTAGAGGTGGCAGTGCTACCACTGTTATCACGCTATCGCCTGAGGATGTGCGTCTCCATGCTTATCGCTTGACCTTCCCATGTACGAACAATATGGCAGAGTACGAAGGGCTTCTCAGGGGATTACTAACTGCCAGTGAACTCGATGTTCAACACCTGGCGATTAGGGGCGATTCGATGCTTGTCATAAATCAGATCACAAGAGTCTATGCCTACAAGGCTGTACATTTGCAGCCCTACTGCGATACGGCTAAAGATCTTTCGAGATGACTTGCGACCATCGATGCCTAGCACGTGCCCCGCACGGATAACATACTGGCCGATGCACTAGCTACACTAGCTCTGAACGTGCCCGCACATTTGTTGGACACCTGCCCCGCATTGATTACCGACTGCACAGATCCTATCATTCAGACGGTGCAAGTCTCTTCTCTTCTCGAGGAAATCACGCCTGAATGGTACGACGCCATTAAAACTTACCTTTTATAGGGCGAGCTACCGTCTGCATTGACACACGCACAGAAAGACACAATCCGTAAGCGGGCTAGGCAATACGTCATCATTGGAGACAGTACTCTTTGTAGACGCTCCTTTGATGGCGTGCTGCTGACATGCGTTGACAAAAACTAAGCACAGCAGATAGTCGACGAAATTCACGAGGGACTGTGCGGTGGCCACGTAGCATCACGGGCTATGGCCCTAAAAATTCGTCGCTTAGGATACTACTGGCCACACATGGAAAAATATTGCCTGACGAAGGTTAAAACCTGCGACACGTGTTAGCGTCACGCAAATCTTATACACGTGTCACCCACAGAATTACATACAACACAGATAACCTGGCCATTTCAACGATAGGGACTAGACATCATAGGCCCGATCACGCCAAAATCCTCCGCAGGTCACAGCTTCATTATTACCGCTACTGAGTATTTTACGAAGTGGGTAGAGGAAGTTCCCCTGTGAAAGATTACATCTCAGCAGATTTGCCATTTTATCATGGACAATATAGTAACCAAATTTGGTCTCCCGATGACTATCGTGACCGACAATGGGCCACAGTTCAGTAGCGCGGAAGCCAAATCCTTCTGTGATAACCTAGGCATTAGACAATTCTTTTCCTCCCCCTATTACCCACAAGCAAATGGTCAAGCTGAAGCAACAAACAAGGTAGTCATTAATCTGCTCAAGAAAATGCTCGACGACAACAAAAGGCGGTGGCACAAACAGATCCTCTATGTGCTATGGGTGTATCGTACTACGTGTAGGACAGCTATGAGTAGTATGCCCTATAGCCTGGTTTACGGGTCTGAAGCAGTGCTGCCCCTCGAGTTGCAAATCCCTTCTCTGAGAATGGTCCTTTCCATGGTTATAAATGAGGCTCAACACACTGAGTCTCGAATTGCAGATTTGGATTCAGTCGAAGAGAAGTGGATACAGGCTCTTGACACGATTGAAAGATATCAAGACAAACAGCGACAGAAGCATCGTCATAACCCTCAGCAACACCCGATCAAGAAAGGAGATCTTGTGCTTAAGGCCGTGCGTGAACCCGTAAGCAAATTCTCTGCAAACTGGGAAGGCCCTTTCTTGGTGGTCGACGTGTACAGCAACGGAGCATTCAAGTTAGCAAACGTTAACGACAATAAATTCTCAAATCCTGTAAATCATGTATATCTACGGTGTCAACAGTAGGTATGGCAATACACGTCCGCTACGACGTTAAACTGGCACTGACCGTCCGCCAAGACGAAAAACTCGAATCTTTTGCATGCGTCCACCACGACGCTAAACTGGCAGTATTCGTCCACTATGATGCTAAACTGGCAAGTTGTAATCGTCTACTATGACGTAAAAATGGCAATGTTGTACAGGTCCGCCAAGACAAAAAACTGGAATCTTTCGCACGCGTACGCCACGACACTAAACTGGCACAAGTAAGTAGCTGTCTGCTGAGACGTAAAACCAGCACAGACTTGTCCCTAGGTCATGACACGAAACTGACATCCACAGCACGGTCTGCTGAGACCATAAATCAGACATACCACCGTCCGCTATGACGTAAAACTAGCATTTCTCGATCTGCCCAGACTTTAAACCGAGACCATGGTCTGCTGAGACTTAAAACCAACAATGACAGTCTACCAGGACTTAAAACTGGGACTTACAGGCTACTTCCATATAACTCAAGCGAGCGTGATCATCTCTGTATTGCTGCACGACAAACAGGGTGGGATACTACGACAGTCCCAGTGTTGCCACCCCACTGGCATCTTACTGATTCCTCGGATGAGCTGAGAGGCATCTTACTGATCCCTCAGAGATGTCGTCGCTATGCCCACTGCAGCGATGGTACCTCTGAGAGTTTAGTATCGCCAGCTGGAGCCCCGACGAAATCCTTGCTGACAATGACCTCGGAACCCTCCGCCGATCATCGCTATCAGACACTGGCTTCGCAAATTCATCTAGCCAGTTCCTCGTCTAACCAGTTAGGTGCACTACGTCTGATGCCTTTTGGCGAAGGTATGTAGGGCCAATCGTCAAGATTGGTGGCCCCAGCCTTACGCTCCAGCTCCTTCTTCACGTCCCAATGGCTCTATCTCACATCAAACTGTGCTTGTTTTGACAACCTCGCCTCTCGTTCGCATTGGCAATGGTGTCCTTTGTTTTCTTCTGTGGTTGCAGGTTACTTGCTTTGAGGATGTCATTCAAGGATGCACTCACTTGAGCGGTGAAGGATCACAGCGTCTTGAAATGGCTGCTCAGGTTTGCCCGACCACTTAGATCAGCATGCTTATGCCTCTCACAAACCTACCCTTTGCTATTATTTCCCTTTATCCCCACCACCCGCTTCCCATACGCAGATGCTACATATGCAAGTATCCATTTTCCGCACTCACACTAGCAGAGATATCGTAGAAGTGATGCGCCATGCTCCTTTTGCAAGCATTCCTGCTATAATCAGTGACAGAGAGATCTCAGGCTGACATGCTACGCTCGTCTGGAAGCATTCCTGTCAACTTAAATGTGCGTACGTTTTTGTGCGTGCAGTAAACATATTCCATACTCCTACCATCCTAACTCATTTTATATCTTCTCTGAATCTGTTTCCCACCATGCCATTCTATCTCCCATTCTCTCCAGCTTTGCTGTTCCACATTGACAGGGCAATCCTTGAGTAGCCATGGATGGACGCTGTTCTTGCTTCTACTAATCCGGTGTTTCACATTCTTTTTCGACGTCTTTCGGGCAAGCCCTCCAACCGTCAACAAAGAGGGGCCATTGAAACACCATGAAAAATCACGAGCCAACCTCAGGCAAAGATTCACAATTCAAGCAGGGGCGCATGTCAGAAATCCAGAAGGGAGAACAAGACAGAGCAACACCAAGAGACGTGTAGCATCAAGTCTTCAACTTCCTGCGCAGATTTCTACTCTTACTGTGTTTTCTCTGTTTACGCTATATCACACGACGCTGCGTAATGGCGCTTAGCGTGATTTTTACTTTGGCATAGGAAGAAGCTTAAGCAGCGTAATATGCAACTTCCTGTATATTCTGCTAAGTCTTTTGTTCAAGGCCAGGTTTACGCTCTGTTACACACGGTAGCGTAATAAGCTCCCGAACAGTCAAAGGCAAAGTCCAAGAAAGTGTGATTGCTCACCTTACGCTCATCACGCAACGTAGCGTATCATAGCGTATTGTATCGCCAAGCTAGACATCATAACGTATGCAAGCGTAAAACAACCTGAATTCCTTGTTTCTATGTTATGTTACGCTCATGCACGTAATACAGTGTGAATAAGTGTAATATAACCCAAAGACAGTTGAGACATGCCCGACGTGCGCCTCTTCTTCACACGCACAATACCCGAACGAGCGTATTGTGCGTAGTCATGAAGTTTGATGCAAAAATGGTCAAACCAGCAGTGCCTGAAACACTCAGGACACACGTCACTAGGGTTGCGCCTTTTCCACGGAGCATCGCAGCCTATAAGTACCCCAGTTGACAAAGATACAGAGGTTGGCAAATCAGAGAAGCAAAGGCATTTTTCTGAGCACTGGAGCACTTATCACCCTTTTGAGTAGGGATACAGGGAGCAGCGCTCTGGCAATTGTTGATAGCATCACCTTCCGGCAGAAACAGAGCACAGTGCATTTTGAGTACTAGCAACAAGAGTAATCGGTCTGCTGGGGAAGACTCTATTGGTCAGAAACAGTTGATCAATAGGCGCCAGAGCTTGACCTTCCTTGCATCCCGACTTTAGCCTTCGAGGTAGATCGAACTTCTGTTTGGACAGTTTTCCTGTTGTTTTGTGCATTTCTTCACATCTAGTAATCGGGGTCTCCCCAGTGTAATGAGATATCCGAAATACACATTTTTTAAGTTAAAGCATAGATCTTGGGACTACGTGTTTCTCTTACGCCAGCCTCCTCTTATCGTGTTTAGCGTTATCATCGTTGCAATTCATCTACATCGCTTTCCCCTCGTTTTTGTGATTCCTTGAATCAGATCGTCTCGCTAGATATTCATCAGTTTACTGATTAATAAGTCCCTGTCTGATCGACAAGACCGTTCAGGGCCCTGCGGATTCATTTTTTCTAGCATAGCCCTCACACTGATCCATGGTTAAAACTGTGTACACAGAATTGGTTCGGTATTTTCCAGCTGCCGACGTTTTCCGTCGTTACACCTTTCAACGATGGGGATTAGACATTATAGGGCCTATCACACCAAAATCTTCTGCAGGTCACAGCTTCATAATCACCACTACTGAATATTTCACGAAGTGGGTGGAAGCCATCCCTTTGCGAAAGATCACATCTCAACAGATCTATCATTTCATTTTAAACAACATCGTAGCTAGATTTGGCCTCCCGATGACTATCGTGATTGATAATGGGCTATAATTTAGCAGTGTGGAAACCAAATCTTTTTGTGATAGCCTTGGTATTAAACAATCTTTTTCCTCGCCTTATTACCTGCAAGCGAATGGTCAAGCTGAAGCAATGAACAAGGTCATTATCAATTTGCTCAAGAAAATGCTCAGTAGCAACAAAAGATGATGGCATGAAAAGATCCTCTATGTGCTATGGGCGTACCATACCACATGTAGAGCAGCTATAGACAGTACACCTTATAGCCTAGTCTATGGATCTAAGGCGGTGCTGGCCCTCGAATTATAAGTTCCTTCTTTGCGGATGGTCCTCTCCATGATTATAAATAACGCTCAACACACTGAGTCTCGAATCATGGATTTGGACTCAGTAGAGGAGAAGCGAATACAGAAGCTTGATACCATCGAAAAGTATCAAGATAAGCAGAGGTAGAAGCACTATCATAATCTTCAACAACGTCCAATCGAGAAGGGAGATTTGGTTCTCAAGGCCGTTCGTGAACCAGTAGGAAAGTTCTCTGCAAACTGGGAGGGCCCTTTCTTGGTAGCTGATGTGTATGAAAATGGTGCATTCAAGCTAGCAAATATCAATGGAAATGAGTTTCCAAATCCCGTGAACCATATATATCTAAAGCGATACTACATCTAGCTGCATATCCAGTGTTAACATCAAGCACAACAATTATCTACTACGACGTAAAACTGGCGCTCCCCTCACGCGTCTGCCATGACGTAAAACTGGCACTTCTTGCACACGTCTGCCACAACAAAAAACTGGCAACAATCATCTGCTACAACAAAAAACTGGCAAGTTGCAATCATCCGCTACGATGTAAAACTAGCAGTGTTGTATAGGTCCGCCAAGACATAAAACTGGCATTTCCTACACGCGTCTGCCACGATGCTAAACTGGCACCGGTTGTCCGCCATGACATAAAACTGGCATAGGTAAGCATCCGTCTGCTGAGATGTGAAACCAGCATAGATTTGTGCTTGGGTCAAGACATGAAACTGACATCCACAGCATGGTCTGCTAAGATCATAAATTAGCTCTACCACCATCCGCTACGACGTAAAACTAGCATTATTCAATTCGCCCAAACTTTAAACTGGGACCATGGTCTGCTAGGACTTAAAACCAGCAATGGCAGTCTACCAGGACTTAAAACTGGGACCTACAGACCGCCAACATAAGAATCAGGCGAGTGTAATCATCTTTGCGCAGCTGCAAAACAAACAGGGTGGGATGTTGGGACAGCCCCAGCATTTCTACCTCACAGGCATTCTGCTGATTTCTCGGATGTGCTGAAAGGCATACTACTGACCCCTTAGAGATATTGTCACTGCACCCATTTCAGTGGTAGCACCTCTAAGAGGTTAGTTTCGCCATCCGGAGCCCTAAAGGAGTTCTCATCAACCACAACTTTGGGGATCTCCGCTCATCATCACTATCAGGCTCTGGCTTCATAGATTCACCTAGCTGGTTCTCTGCATAACCAGTCGGGTGCGATGAGTCTGATGTTCTTTGGAAGTGATATCCTGGGCCGAGCATCAACATTGAAGAACCTGGCCTCTTGCTATGGTTCCTCCTTCACGACCTGCTCACTCTGTCTCGCCCCAAACAGTACTTGTTTCAACAACCTCTCTGGTGATTCTGCTGAGCAATGGTGTCCTCTATTTTCTTTTTTGGTTGCAGGTTACTTGTTACAAGGACGTCATTCAAAAGTATGTTCATCTGAGCAGTGAAGTATAGACAACATTTTGAGATGGCCGCTTAGGTTAGCCTATCCACATAGGAGTGCAACCCTATTTTTCTCATAATCCTATCTCTTGCTCTTATTCCCCTTAGCCATTCCATCTGCTTCCCTTCCACAAAATGTGAATATGCAGCATACGCTTTCCGCGTCTGCATTACAATCAAGTCCATGAATTGGCACAATGCAACTCGCCTAGTGGACGCAAAAAAAAAACCAAAAATAAAGTAGGGTTGGCAAAATGGATGAAAGACAACTCATCCAAGCCATGCAGATGCAACGCAATTCTTCTATGCAAGCCCCTTCATCTACAATATGATGGCATAACTCCATGCAAATGCAATTGCAGGAGAAGGCCTAATTTCTTATGCACGAAACACTATACTCACTCATTTGAGTCTTCCCTAAACCTCTCTCCTCTTATCTCTGTAAGAATTCCCTCCCATATCATTTTATCTCCCGTCTCCCTCATTTCTGCACTTCTACATTGACAAGGCGACACTTGAGTAACCATTAATGAACGTTGTTGGTACTTTCACCCATCCGTTATTTTGTATTCTTTGTCGATGTCTTTCGGGCAAGCCCTCTAAACGTCAACAAAGAGGGGCCATTGAAACACCGTGAAAATCGTGAATCGGCCTAGGGTGAAGATTCACGATTCAGGTGAAAGTTTGCGACAGAAATCCAGAAGATAGAACAAGGCAAAGAGGCGAGCAGCATCAAGTCTCAAAATTTCTTATGGATTCCAACCTTACTTACTTTGTTTTCTTTCTTTACGCTACATTATGCAACATAGCGTAATGATGGTCGGCATAAGTCTACTTAATGTAGCCCGATATCAGAAAGTAACTTAGTTTGGCAAATTCAACAAGGTTTAAAGTCTAAGACTTATCGCACATTCCGCTAAGTCTTTTGTTCAGGGCTGAGTTTACACTCTGTTACGCAGAGTAGCGTAATGATCTTTGAAGAAGTCAAAGTCAAAGTCCAAAGAAGCGTAGCAGATTGATTTCTTCCTTTTTGCAGATTGGCCGCTTTACGCTTATTACACTACACAGCGTAAACAAGTGTAACTTATTGTAAAGTTGACCACTTTTACGCTCTATTACACTTTGTGGCATAAATGAGCGTAAAATAGCTTGAGTCAACTACTTCTATGCTCTATTACGCTCTGCACGCTACATAGCGTAAATGAGCATAATACAGCCTAAAGTCAACTAAGGTAGTACCAGACACGCACCGCTCTCCATACACACAATACGTTCATCAGCATATCACAGCGTAATCATGAAGCAGCTTCAGCAGGAGTGGTTGATAGCGTACTTTGCTCTCTTTCCTACAAGCCTGATGCAACATGACCAGTTTCAACATAAAGTTTACCTGATCAACGGCATTTTGAAGGTTCAAGACACGTGTCATTAGGGTCGTGCCTTCTCCATGTACTACAGAACCTATAAATACTCTAGTTGGCAAAGAAAGAAAGGATCTTCTGAGGCTTTTTTTTAGGGGGATCACTTTTTAGCAGAGACAGAAGACATTTTGAGCATTGGCAACAGGAGCGATCAGTCTTTTGGCGAAAATACAATTCTCTCCATTGGCAATCATTAGCAACTTTGGAGCAAAGACTACCAAAGGCAAAAGGAGTAGATCAGAGATCGAGAGATCATATGGTACGTTTAGCAAGGTTTTTTGATCAGAAATAGTTGATCGATAGATGTCTAGATTTCACCTTCCTTACATTCCATCTCTGGCTTATGAGGTAAACCAAGCTTCATTCTGTACCCCTTGTTGAACAATTTTTCTTGTTGTTTTGTGTATGCTTCACGCAAGATAAACAGAGTTTGCTATTGGAACTTTGTATACAACATACTCAGTCTTCGAGTCAAGACATAGATCTTGGAATCTCGTTCCAAAATCTGATCCTCCTTGTCGCGTTGATGTTGTCATTATTTCAATTTATTTACATCGTTTTCTACTCCTTTTACGATTCATTGGATCGATTTGCTTCGTGGAACATCTATATAATACGTATATTATCATGACATTTGTTAATTTACTAGTTAAGGAAGTCCCTGTCTGATTGACAAGACTGTTCAGGGCACCGCGGATTCGTTTTCTCTAGCACGGCCCTCGCACGGATCCGTGGTTAAGACTGTGTACATGGATCTTCATTCGGTATTTTCCAACAACCGACGTTTTCCTTTGTTACAACTACTCCTGTCAATAAAAAACCTTGTAACAAAAAAAATGTGCATATACACTATTAATACCTGTGTCTAGCATAGCATCAATTACATAGTGACAAAATACCTTCATAGGACTCACCCATTGGCATAGTAAATAGTTCTAGGTGGGTTCTGAAAGCAGGTGCTCATGTGATGGGCTACAAATAACATGTTGTATAAGTGATAGCACTTATACTCAGGCATCTTCCAAATCCAAATTAAGCGCCTTAGGCTTTTTGGACACTGGTTGGAACCTTCTTCCTACTCGCCCCCTATTGACCCAGTTAGGAATTTTAGAGTACCTTAGTTTGCCCTGGGCAATAGGGTTTCTGTAATTGTGGTTGCTATCTCCACCGATAAGTGTGACCAAATTATCACACAAAAATGCTAGAGGAGGAACTATAGGTAGTCTTGTGCGCCCTCCCAGAACCAGACTTCCTACCACTCCACACGTGTGTGGGGAGAAGGGACATTGACCACCGGTTTGCTAAGGTAACACAAGACTCCTAAAATCTCTAGGATAATCAAAATGGGTTTCAACATGACCCTGCACAATGAAGAACCAAACATTAGCACTATGTATGAGCTAATTTTACACGTAGCATAGTGTAACCCTCTAATTACATATAGCGTAGCATGACATTTTCAATACGTATAGCATAGCATGATCTTGCAATCGCAAAAGTTTTAAAAAAAACACAATAAAAATAAAAAATAATAAAACAAGCCTCACAGCGTAGCATGGCCACAAAACCTCACACCATGCAACAATGCTTAGATAACACATAATGTAGCAAATGAATAGGAACATGAAGACATGCAACAATACAATGATGTAATCAACAAATTACTACGACAAAGAATGGTAACCATGGAAAAATTAACAAAAAACAAATTCAGCAACACCTCGGTATTGCAGAATCAACAGCATAGCAAGGCAATGAACCTAAAGAACTTATGACATACAGACATATTGCAATAAAAACACTACAAAGTGCAGACAAGTCAGACTTCACTATGCTACATGCATCACAACCATAATTCAGCTATACAAAACAATTTACGTTGTACTATGATAACCACGTGTCTCATTTGTCAAATCCTACAGACAACCAAACCCTCCTAAGGATGGCTCGCTACGCTAGCCATGCGCTACGCTATCCAAACTTGCCTAAACCCCATGATAAGGCAGTCGCAATAATGGTGGCCAAGGCAATACTGCATGCAACTATAGCGTAACATCCATATAGCCGCTCTGGCCAACCAACAACAACAGTAGTGTAGCAGCTAAAACAATGATCGAAATGAGTGGCAAAAGACATAGATTTGAACAATAACGATTGCAGAAGTCCAAACAACAAAGGTGGTGTAATAACTTACCAAGCATATGGAGTCTCCTCTTGCACTTCAATGCATGCCTGGGTCAGGTGCCCCAAAGTGTCCTTGACTTCATCCACCTTAGCGAGCCCCTAGTGCTTACATTTGCCTTTAGGTTCCATTGCTTCACTCGCAAATGTTGTCAGCTACTATGCTACACTATTTTTCTTTCTCTTAGCATGATCACACTACGCTATGGGTGTGGGCTCTGTGCTCTGACAATGAAAATGACAAGTTTACCAAGGGTAAACCCCTATTTATAGCCAATGCGATGTAAAGAACTTGTCATTTTTGCACCCCGAGTAATGTGGGATGCCTCATATAGCATAATACTTTCATGTCATAAACCTACAATAGCATAGCATTCTTGTTTGCAAGTAGGTGGTCCCAACCAAAAATTTCGTCCCACCTTAAATTAGCAACCTACCTGTATGAAACCTACAAAGATCTTAAATTAGTGAAATTTTATGAAGCCTACCTATTAACGATCCACAAAGACCTTAAATTAGTGACATTTTATGAAGCCTACCTGTTAACGATCCACAAAGACCTTAAATTAGTAACCTCTACAACCCCAACCTATTAACTGTCCACAAAGACCTTAAACTAGTAACCTTGTCCACCAACCTGATAATGGTCCACAAAGACCTTAAACTAGTAACTTTACCTATACAACATGTTAAAGGTCCACCATGAACTTAAACTGGTCGAGTTAATTGCATGTTCCAACTTGCTCACGGTTTGCCAAGACCTTAAATTGGTAACTTGCAAACTTGGCCAAATATTTGATGATCATTGCATGTTTCGTTATTTCTTTGCAAATATTTACTATTATGTGCTATAGCTACAAATAGGTATCACTTGACTAGGCTTCTTCTTATTGTGGCAGGTTGAACAAGATGGCCATGTAGCACGATTTACACTTACTTTTGACTATGATAGGTCCTCATGGAAAGCTTGCAAGAAATCCGAACTTAGAGTCAATAGACTATGATTAATCTAATGATATCATTGTAGTGTCCTTGGAAACATTCCTAGATTGGCTTGAAAATTTTATCCAAGCCTTAGACTTAGAGGTCGAGGATGTGACCAAGGACCCTCTCATCGAAGCACTAATAACGACATCCAGGGGGAAAATAAAGACACTAAAACTAAGTTCCCTCTTGGATCAACAAATGCAAAAAAATGTATCCAAAGTCCTTCAAGACAACATCAAAGTATTTGCATGGTCTTACAATGACATGTCAGGTTTAGACCCATGGCTAATATAGCATAACATTGTATTAGACCCACATGTGAAACCTGTTAAATAAAAGGC
Organism: Gnetum montanum; assembly: GCA_015680685.1. Classification (NCBI taxonomy): domain Eukaryota; kingdom Viridiplantae; phylum Streptophyta; class Gnetopsida; order Gnetales; family Gnetaceae; genus Gnetum; species Gnetum montanum. Next base: position 296,439 of record MNCI01010982.1, read on the forward strand.
TTGAAAAATTAAACCAGAAATTGCACTAGCCGTATGTGACAAAATCACTAAGCTATACCAAGTAGGTTTCATTCGTGTTGTTGATTACTCAGAGTGGGTATCAAACATTGCTTTGGTCTCTAAGAAAATAGGAGGAATATGGATTTTTATAGACTTCTAGGATCTAAACAAAGAAATGATTAAAGATGACTTCCCACTACCAAGTATCAATTGACTTATCGACACTACGGCTGGTCATGCTTTACTATCCTTCATGGATGGATTTTTAGGTTATAATCAAATTCACATAAATCTAGAGCATCAGTTAACAACCACTTTCATGACCCCTTGAGATACCTTTTGTTACACCATGATGCCGTTTGATCTAAAGAATTCCAGAGCAACCTTTCAACGAGCCATGACCTACATATTTAGCAACTACCTTCTAGAGAGGCTAAACGATTATTTGGATGACATAGCAGTCAATTCTAAGACAACTATTGATTATCCCACTAATCTAGATGTAGTCCTAAAACGTTGTCACACACATCACTTGTGCCTTAATCCATAGAATTGTGTTTTCAACATGATAACCAGATGCATGCTAGGGTTTGTAGTATCGGAGGTTGGAATATGAGTGGACACTAACAAAGTTAAGGCCATCGTTAACCTAGCATCCCCTACTAACCTTAAAGAATTGCATGGGTTTCAAGGTAGAATAGGGTTCATCAGAAGGTTTATAGTAAGGTTAATTGACAAGTTACACCCCATGCAACACTTACTAAAGAAAGGGGTTAACTTTGAATGGACAACACAGTGCCAAAAAGCCTTCGATGACTTGAAGAAAGAGCTTTTATACCTCCCAACTATTTACCCACCACAGAGGGATAAGACTTTCTACATCTATCTTGCAACCTCCGACACATCTATCATAGTGCTGTTATGCCAAGAAAGAGAGGAAAGCACTAAACTCCCAATCTATTACTTGAGCCATGCATTGATAACATATGAAGCCAAATATAATGAACTGGAAAGCAATTGTCTTGCTTTAGTGTTCATGCTAAAAAAGTGGAGAAACTACCTATTCCATAGCCAAGTGAACACTATATGCAAAAGCAACGTACTTTGGGCTATCATGAACAACTTATATGAAAGTATCAGGATAGCCTAATGAAAAGCAATAATAGTGGAATTCAATTTACACTATGTAGCCCAATTTTCAACAAAAGGAAAAGCGATAGCTATGCAGCTAGCAACCTCACTCGTTGATGATTAGGCAACCATAGAACCAAAATTCCTTATGAACATGTTAACAACATCAACCTTATACCATCGCATTTCGAGGCCACTTTGCATTTTGATGGCACCTCAATCACGTGAGGTGGTAGTCCTGCCGTGGTTATTACATTCCCCTCGAGGGACATGCAACCATTTGTAGCGATCGAAAATGTCGACGACTAGAAAACATCGAGGGGTCAGTGGGTGTGACAGTTTCAACCTCATACCTGCAAGAGGGCCTTATTGGGTATTTGCGAATACAGGGCACCTTGAATGGTCTAGTTGATCAGACAGGGACTTAATCGACATCTATATAGCCTTTTGCAACATATGGTTTTGAAAGTAGGAATGAAAATGTGGTGTAATGATTGAAAGTAAATAAAGTAGAAAAAATAATGCACAACACAGTGAAGCAAAAAAATTAAAATGTAGTTAGAAAAATGCATTGCTCTGAAGCTACAAGTTTGCTCTGTCGAGGTGGATACAGTTGGTTGCATAGTGTGGTGAAGTGCAGAGATCCTGAGAGTAACCGAGAAGTTTAGAGCCAAACAGATTGTGTGCTTGGGTGTGGCCTTGGACATTGACAATGTGGGAATTCTACCAAGGTGGTAGAAAGGGGGCGGAGCAGAATGCTTGCTGAACAAGCTAATTGTTTCTAGCTTTGAACAGAAAGCTTATAGTGCTTGATGTTACAATGTGCAGGAAAGAGAACTTGAATGCTAGAGCGAATGCCAGAGGAAAAGTCAAGGAATTGGGGAGAATTCCTCACTTTTTTGAATGCTGCTTCTTAAAAAATTTCAAACCAACCTTTTGAATGCTGCTTGTCAGGATATTTATAGGGTCAAGGGCACACGAGAGGGGCAGTTTGGATGCCACATGCCCTGGGCCCACGTTGACTCGCTGGTGCCACAAGTGCCATGTATGACCGTTGGACTTGCAAGACTATTGTAGTGTGAACTTGCTATGCCATAATTGTGAGCCTGCCACACCGTAATTGTGCCATCAACATCTGGAGACATGTGCCAATGGTCCAATTAGGTGAAGTGCATTGATGTCGCACAATCACTCGCATGCCTTGCTATGCTTTGTAGCGTATCATGCTTGGCGTAGCATAGCATCTTGTCGTGCGTTCCACTACATGTGTTGCATGCTTGCTACATTACGTAGCGTAGCAACTAGCCTTAGTCATGAAAACTTTATCGATTTGTGAAATTTTCTTCTACGAGACTTGCAAAATTCCTAATTCCACCCTTTGAGCTACCTTCTGTCTCTTCTGTAGGGTTGCTACACCTCGTTGTGCCTTGTAGCTCAGTGCAGCGTAGCAGCAGACATTGTCCGTCACTTCCTGATGGAAAGGGACATTGTTGAAGGACTTGAAATTGGATGTGGGAAACTGGCTGTGAAGCTATTGCCATGCTATGCTACGTCACGTGGCGTAGCATAGCGTAGCACTCCATTTTGCAATCGTCTTCTGAAGATTGCTACACTACATAGCGAGGCGTAGCGTAGCGTAGTAGACTTTATGACCTAGAAAAATTGTCGAACTATTTCATGCATCCAAAGTGCTGCTGCCAACTCCACGCATCGTTTCTGAGCAGGCTATCAGTTGGGTAGGCTACTTAGGTGGACAGGCAGGATGACTTGTAGAGCCTGTTTACACCTAAAGTATAAAATTTGCTAAACTAGCTGGCCTAGATTCTGAGTGTTCTCCTCCAAAAGAACTGCCATGTTCGCATGAATTGCAAGGCTTTGTGAAGCAAGAATGATTTCAAATTTTTTTTGGGGTGTTTCATTGATCCCTCTTTGTCGATGTCTGGAGAACAGGCTCAATAGACGTTGGCAAAGAATACGAAACACTGCAGCAGGCAAAACACTGATCTTGTCGCTTGGTGAGTGTCGAGATGTCACTTGGCCACACTTGAGAGTGTTGCATTGGTTTTGCAGAGGTTAAGGTAGAAAGAAAAGATGATATTTAGCAAATTCCCTTGTCAAAATGCTCTAAGGGACTCCTTCATGTTTTCATCTTTGACTGGCATTGTTCTTCAACCCCTTTTTAGGACAGGTGTTTCCTTCACAAGATGAGCTACGTTACATCTATGAAGGATTTTGACCTACCTAAAATTTCTTTCCATACAGCAAATTGTGTTACGCATGTCATGGAATTTGCACTTTGAAGTAGCTAAGCTAGTCAAGGCACTCACTTCGTGATGCTTTGGCATTTGCTGCTATGGCAAGCCGTGCCCACAAGGGCAAAGGTCTTGCTGGCTGTTAGCATTGTTGAAGCTATTGGGCATCGTTGCTAGCGTGTGATGTCCAAAGAAGGAAGGCTAGTAGTGCCTTGGTGGCATCGATGTGGAGGAGCTGGCCTCGAAGGTGTCTGGTGTTGTTACGAGTGCAGATGCACTAGAATCCCTACCAATAGCATGCATTCTTAATTCAACTAAGGGATCAGCTACCACATAGCTAGACGTCACGTGAGCTAAGGTGTTGGTAGGGAGATGGAGCATAACAATATTGTGGCGAGGCCACAATACTGCTAGAACTCCAGTTGTGGGAGCTAGCCCAGGAACTACTCTCAGAGTGATGGGCCATGGCAACAATAGGTTTAAATGGCCAGTATAATGCCATACGACATCTTTGGAGGGTCAGCATGATGCCAAGGGTGGCGGCATCGTGTATGTCCCAGACCACGTTCTCATTGTGTTGTGAACTACGTTCTAGAGCTGCAATGTCCCACACGCACATTAGCACTGTGCATGCTCGTCTGATGCGTACTTGGCGTAGATGCATGCTGGGGATGTGACACGAACCCAATTTAAGGTCTTGGTAGACCATGTGCTAGTTTAAGATCCCAATAGACCATTGTGTTGGTTTAAGGTCCCAACAGACCATACATGCTAGTTTATTGTCATAGCGGACAAGCCATGCTAGTTCTGCATCATAGCGGACCAACAGTTCCAGTTTTACATTGTAGCAAAAAGTTGCTGCTAGTTTAACATCATAGCAGACGATGGTCGATGTTGCTAATTTATCGTCATTGCAGATGCTGCTAAGTGCTGCTAGTTTATTGTCATTGCAGACATTGGTTGGTGCTGGTGCTAATTTATTGTCGTAGCAGATGATGCTTGTTATTGTTGTTGTGCTTCAGACATAGTACAGCTTGAGATATGAGTGATTCACTAGGTTGGAAAACTCGTTGTCGTCCATGTCCGCCAACTTGAAGGCTCCATTTCCAAAGGCATTAGTGAACATGTAAGGACCTTCCCAGTTGGCTAAGAATTTTCTCATGTGCTCATAGAAGGTCTTGAGGACGAGGTATCCCTTCTGCACTGGTAGTTAATGTAGGTCTGCACGGTGCTTCTGCTGCTATTTTCTTTGGTAGTGCTTGATGCATCTTAGCATTTGCATGCACTTCTCCTCCATTGAGTCAAGGTTGATGGTTCATGACTCGTTGTTCTAGGCTTCGCTCACGACATCCGTGAGGATCATCCAGAGTGATGGTACCTGCAACTCAAGAGGCAATATAGCTTTAGATCCATAAACAAGGCTGTAAGGGATCTTACTTGTTGTGGTTCTGCACATCATTTGATAGGCCCACAGGACATAGAGGATTTGCTCATGCCACCACCTCTTGTTGTTGTTAAGCATTTGCTTCAACAAGTTGATGATGGAATTATTTGTAACCATCACCTGCTTGTTCGCCTGTGGATAATAAGGGGAAGAAAATGATTATTTAATGCCTAGATTGCTACAGAAGGTTTGGGTTTCTGTACTACTGAACTGTGGTCCATTGTCAGTCACAATAGTCATTGGAAGCCCAAACCTTATTACGATGTTGTCGAGGATGAAATGGTAGATTTGCTGAGACATCGTTTTCCTCAAGGAAATAGCTTCCACCCACTTGGTAAAATACTCAGTGGTGGTGATAATGAAGCTATGCCCTATAGAGGACTTAGGCGTGATAGGCCTTATGAGGTCTAATTCCCATCGTTGGAAGGGCCACGTGATTTGCATTGAGTGTAGGTTTGTAGGCAATATGTGTATGAGATTTGCATATCTCTAGCATGTGTCATATGTGTTGACTTTCGATAGGTAGTCACCCTCCATGTGGGGCCAGTAGTACCCTAGGCATCTGATTTTGGTAGCCATAGCCCTGGGTGATATGTGTCCACGACATAACCCCTCATGAACTTCATTAACTACCCTTTGCACCTGCTCGTCACCCACACATGCCAGCAATATCCCATCGTAGGATGTCTACATAGGGTGTTTTTCCCCATGAGCACATATTTCTGGGCACTCTTACGAATTGCATCTCTCTAGATAAATGTTAATCCACCTAGGGGTTCACCATGTTATAGATAAGTTTTAATATTGGCATACCACTCCTAGGTATCCGTAGCATTGATAGAAGGCTTGTGTTCCACCTGAGTGATAGGCTCCACCCATTCTATAATTGAGGTTGGCAAGTTTTCCAAGGAATGTGATGGAATGTTTAACGTAAGGGTAGCTAAGGCATCTACCATGGTGTTCTCATTGCGTGGCACATGTTGCACATCTGTGGTTGTAAATTGCTTAAGAAAGATTTTTGCTAGAATGTAGTAGGTTTTAGGTGAGTAGCTTTGTAGGCATAGACCTCGGTGATTTGATTCATGACTAGTTGTGAATCTCCTCAGATTGCCAGGTGTTATATGTTTAGTGCCCAGATAGTTAAGAGACCTCTGAGTAGCCCCTTATATTCTACCACGTTGTTGGTGCAAGGGAACGTAAATCAATAAGCAGATGGATGCATTTCCCCATAGGGGAATGTGATTATGGTAGTGGTGCTACCTCCTAGCACGGTTGAGGCACCGCTAAAATGTAAGGTGGCATCAAAATGTGACTGGATGATGTTGACATTACTAACGTATTCGTCCAGGAACTCGGGGTCTATGGTTGCCTGGTTGTCGACTGGAGAGGCTGTGAGTTAGGTCGCTATGGCTTGACCCTTTGTCGATGATTGACTTACATAGCGTAAATCGAACTCCACAGTTATTGCTTTCCATTGGGCTATCCTGCTACTTTCATAGAAGTTGTTAGTGATACCCCGAAGTATGCTTCTTTTGCAAATGATGTTGGTTATATTGCGGAATAGGTAATGCTGCCACTTTTTAAGTGCGAACACTAAGGATAGGCAATTCCTCTCCACTTCGTTGTATTTTTCCTCGTATGCTATTAGCGCATGACTCAGATAATACACTGGTATCTCAGAACCATCATCTCATTTCTGACATAGCAGTGCCACAACAGATGTGTCAGAGGTGGCAAGGTAGATAAAGAAGGATTTATCCCTTTATGGTAGATGCATAGTTGAGAGGTGTGAGAGTTGCTTCTTCAGGTGATCGAAGGCTTGTTGACACTAGGTTGTCCATTCAAAGTTAACCCCTTTCTTTAAAAGATGTTGCATGGGGTGTAACCTATCAGTCAACCTTGCTATAAACCTTCGAATGAATTGCACTCTACCTTGAAAACCACGTAATTCCTTAAGGTTTGTGGTAGGCGGTAGATTAATGATGGCCTTGATCTTATCAGGGTCTACCCATATTCTGGCCTTCAATACTACGAACCCTAACATGTGTCCAGTTTTCACCCCAAAGATGCATTTCTTAGGATTGAGGTGTAAGTCGTGCATTTGGCAGCATTTGAGGACTACCCCTAGATCGCATGGGTGATCAGCTTCCTCCTTGGACTTGACTGCTATATCATCCACGTAGTCGTTTAGTGTTTCTAGGATGTAGTCACTAAAAATGTAAGTCATGGCTTGCTAGTAGGTTGCTCCAGCATTCTTGAGCCCAAAGGGCATCATAGTATAGCAGAAGGTTCCCCATGAAGTCATGAAGGTTGTTGATAGCTGGTGCTCTGGGTTAATGCAGATTTGATTGTATCCAAAGAAACCATCCATGAAGGATAGCAGAGCATGACTAGCCGTGGTGTCGATGAGCTGATCAATGCTTAGGAGTGGGAAGTTGTCTTTGATCGTTGCCTTATTCAAGTTCTAGAAGTCTATACAGATTCGTATTCCTCCCATTTTCTTCAAAACCACAACAATGTTGGATACCCACTCTGAATAGTCAACCACGTGGATGAAACATGCTTGGTATAGCTTGGTGATTTCATCCCTCATGGCTAGTGTGATTTCTGGCTTAACTTTGCAAGCCTTTTGCTTGACTACCTTCATGTGTGGATCTAGGACGATGTTGTGCTGAATTAGCTATGGATCCAAACCTGACATGTCACTGTATGACCATGCGAAGACATTGATGTTATCTTGCAGAATCTTAGCTACATTTTTGTGCGTTTGTGGGTCTAGGAGGGAGCTAAGCTTCAACATCTTCACCTCTCCCTTTGATGTGGTGATGGGCATTTCGATGAAAGCGTCCTCGGTTACATCCCCAGCCTCTAAGTCTAGGGCTTGGACCAGATGTTTGGGCCAATCCGGAGATGTTTCTATAGTGCTAGTTGTGGTCAACCCCCAGTCGATCATGTCAGGGTTCAACTGTCTTGCGAGCTTGCCCTATGACCCTGCTAACATTAAAGACATGAAAAGGTCATGATGGGTTTCCATGCCTTGCTCAACCTACCAACATAAAATGAAATCTTGGTTAAGAGGTGTCTGTTGGCAGAGATTGTGTGTAACAAAAGTTTGTAAAATAGTGATGAGATGCATCTTGTGAAGTTTGATGATGTAAAGATTGCAAGTTTTCTAGTTTAGGGTCATGGCAGACCGCTAAGGCATAAGAGTACAGAACTACTAAAGGTGTAAGATTGTTGACAGAAAGTGTAAAGCTGTGAAACTATCGATATGCGAACACCAAGCTACTAGTTTAATGTCATTTTGGATGGCCAAATTGCAACATGCAAAATCTTGACATGAAAAATAATAGCATGCGAAATGGAAAAATTTGAGTACAAGAGGTACCAAATTGTTAATGTGCAAATACAAACTACAAACATGAAAACATGAAACCGCTAGAAATTTCAACACCACCGATCTGGAAGAAGATATCAAAAAAGGCCAATGTAAGCATGTGGTATTGTTAGTTTAATTTCATTGTGGACTACAAATGTAACAGGTCAAAACTGCTAGTTTAGGGTCTTTTTGAACCGTTAGAGGTGCAACTATTCTATGATTGCTAGTTTAAGGTATTTTTGGACCGATCGTATTATGATTTCTAGGATTACTAGTTTAAGGTCTTTTCGGATACTTAATCAAAAACAAATATATTTTTTGTTTTCGAGAAGGCAAGTAGCTAGCTTGAAGCGTGTTAAGGCTTTAATGCTAATAGTGTTACAATGTTGTGGTGAGCATGCTCTTGCTACGCTAGGCTTTCACGTCCTTACTACACTATGTACGGGCAGAGGGTTATGCTATGCTATATACATGAACTGCTAGACGTTGCTACATTATGCGTGTATTATCTTTAATCATGATGCTAACATTTGCTGATCGTGTCGTGCAAGGTGGGGCCGATGCCTAGGCTAATCATTTTGGACATTAGAGGGATCCTGTGCCATGTGAGCAGCCCTGTGGCCAATGCCCCTCCTCCCCAAATACGTATGGGAGAGCGAGGGGTATGGTTTAGGGAAGGGGCATGAGACTTCTTGCAATTTCTCCTTGACTACTTTAGTGTGATCGTTTGGTCTTCCCTAGAGGAGGAGGATGCATCCGGTATAATAGAAGCCCTATTTCCTAGGGCAAGTCAAGGCATTCTATGATCTTTTACAGAGGGGGAAATCATGAATAGGTAGGGAGAGGGATCTAGCCAATGCTCAATAGGGTTAAGGCATTTAACTTGGATCTGGGACATGCCCGAATACAGTGGCTACCATCACTACAACACATTGTTCCTTGCATGCTACATGACGACATGCTTTCAGAACCCACAAGGGACTATCTATTGTGCTAGTGGGTGAGTCTTGCAACCTTGCTCCACTGTGTTATGCAACACTAGTCATGTTGGCCAAATGCTAATAGTATATGTTTGTCACTAGGTTCTTTATCGATGATAAAGGGATCCATGACTGATCAAGTCTGCTGGCCATAGTACAGCTAGCCTTACAGGAGTTCTCTTCTACTAAGAACCTACAGGCGGGTGTGATCAGTCAGTGCAGGGAAGAATACCATACCTAACCAAGCACATTTTATGTTCCCTACAACCAATGCAAGGAGAAGGGTTGGCTGGATGAGGAGTGGGCAGAACCCTTCAAGCTAGTCACGGTTGAAGAAGCTATGGTTGAACTTCTGTTGTTCCCATTACCATATAGATTCGGTGGGTCAAACAGTCACTATCGGATGCTCAGGTTTTTTTGCAATCCTCGTATTTCTTGCATCGTTATGCTAAGCACGTTTTGTGAAAATTGCTACAGGGGTGAAGAAGCCCCAAGAGGTGATGGTGGTAACCGCCAAGATGCAAGGGGCAAACATCTACTTCAAACACGACGAAGTAGAAGAGACCTAGTGCTGGTTAGACTAGAGGGCCTTGGACTCCTTGGTCAGGAACGTCCAAAAGGCGGAGCTTATGGATTTGTTTGTAGCCCCAAATCTGAGTCTTCTTGTCATTGAGATGCTTTCCCTTGTCAACACCTTCTCTGAGAGGGCAGGTCATTTTCGCACGCACGTATGGGGCATGTAGGTGGTCATTGAAATCAATGACCAGCTGTTTACAGACCTATTTGGTGTTCCTGCTGATGGCATCCCCATAGGATCAAGGTGCAAGAGAGAGTTGATCCTTCAAAAGAAGGATATTGAGGAGTGGTTGGGGCTCGTTAAGGAGTGAAAAAGGCTCCTCATGGATAAGCTTAAGGATGGCCCCACCATGGAGATTTACCCAGTCTTCCATGCCTACGCATTCCCCCAACTGCTCATCCAAGGAAAGGTCCTGGGGCTCGAGCAAGCCTAGATAATGTAGGAGGTTATTGAAGAAGGGGCACATTACAACTAGGCCATCTTCCTATGCAAGGGCTTGCAATCTGAGATTTTGGAACTTCGTGAAAAAATGGAGTCCTGCTCCAACATACACTATGCCTTCTACATAGGTTGCTTGAAGCACTTCATGGAGTTTTTGGTGCTTCAAGAGGATGGAGCCTCAGCCTTGCGAAATTGCAACCAGATCTCCAAGCCACGAATTTGATAAATCCTCCAGACCACATGAGCCCAAGATCTCCCAGAAGTGGTTGGGGAGTCATTGTCTATAACGACCAAAGATCTGGTGGCTCGCAGCATTCGTGGCCAGGATAGCATGGAAGAGATGCTTCCTGCTATAGTTGGTAGCATGATGTAGGGTGAGCGTCCCATAGTTGAGATTGTACCCAAGGAGTTGTAGAGGAAGAGACCTTCCTCAGCTAGGGAAACCCTTCCTGTGGAGGAAGAGGGGGGATGAAGACTGTGAATTAAGCTGCAAAGGACACAACCCCCCATTGGTAAACACTTTTGTGTAGTGCTTACTTTGCTATTGTTTGCTATGCTATATTGCGTTAGGCAGTGTAGCATTCACTTTAGGCTAATTTGTTTTGGATGAACACAAACATGTTTCTTTGCTAACAGAGGAAGAAGAAGAAGAAGAAGAAGGCGATGAAGAAGTGTCGGCCCTTAAGATGAGGGTGACGAATGATGATGCAGGGGTCCCAGTTTCAGAGAAAAGGGCCTTGGTCAAAAATAAAGAAGATCCTACTTCTAGGGTAGGGGCTCTTGTCATTAGGGAGCCTCCTATCAACAAAGAGGTGCCTCCCTTGAATAAAAAAGACATTGGTCTCTTGAAAGGAAAGGCACCAGCACATGGGAAAGGGGCTTGTATAGACTTGGGATGGCCCTCCACCAAGGCTACCGCCATCATCTTACATCAACAAGAAGAAAGATCGCAGCTATACACTGGTGAGTTCAGTGATATGTTTGCATCATTGTAGTCCATTTTGGCCATTGCTGATATTCTTAGTCATGTAACAGGTGCTACTGGTGATGTCATAGGACCCCCTCTGATTCATGCAGAGTCACGAGCCGAGATCCCTGACAAGTTTGTGTTCGTGCAGGGACTTGTCGACGACATGATCAAATTCCTTTAGTAGGCAGACCCTGATGCAGGTAAGTACCAACATCAAATGCCCTTATGTTGTTACACTAAAAAATTTTGAGTTTGTTGATTTTGCTATGCTAACGTGATTACTACGCTCTCCATGTCGAGGTAGCCTCTTAGCTCAAATGGGATCCAACATGACCTATGAAAGTTGGTGTCATGCCTACACTCTCACCTGACATGAACGAGGTATCTCATCACACATTTGATGAGGATCACAAGTGCATCTTGCACTTGGCATGCTCCCTGTGGAAGTGTAAGTGCATTAATGAGGACCTATGGAAATGGGTCCAAAGGGCTGAACAAAGAGAGGCCAACTTGGTTGCTGAGGTGGAGGATCTCAAGTTGAGGAACGAGTTCCTCATAAACCATAACCCTAATGCTGAGGACTAGCGCAAGGCTGTAGATGACTATGCCAGATTTTGGACTATCGTTCATCAGAACATTGAGTCCACTCATGAGACAGTCGAACAGCAAATGCAGATGGACTTGCTAACCTAGAAGTATTAAGATATGAAAGATATCAGCGCCAAGGTTTTCAAATGGGGGCAAATCCTGATGTACCGTCCGAAATCGTCGGTCTCTGGCTGGAAGGAAACAGAAACTGGGGGATCACCGGACATGCACAGAAGACCCTACCTTCGCTTGAGGGCAAGCTGGAATTAACGAAGGTAGAGTACCTTGAGTGGTCCACACGCAGATCAGGCAAGAATTTCCCTAGACATACACTGAGGTGCTATACGCTGGGTTATACATCAACGACGTAACAGGTGTAAAACAGAGCATAAACAGCGTAACTGATGTGAACGGAGTGTAAACGTAAAAGAGCGTAAACAGAATACATGCAACAATTAATGCAAAACTGTAACAGATTTTAGGAAGAAAATGTAACAATGCTATTTCAAAATGAAAGTTACAATGAACCGGTCTAACACAGTTGTGGCTTGGACACAAGGTGGACGAAAAGCCCCAGTGGATGCAGGGATGACTGTGGGCTAGTTCACACTGTAGGCACAGCGTAGAGGCTATATGCTCAACGTACAGGATTGTCCAGCGTACAAGGTTATCTGCTCTAGTTCAAAGCGTCTTTGTTTTTCTCTTTGGTTTGCTTAAAATTGCCAACCATCCTAATCTAATGAAAAATTGGGATTTTTATACAGGTTTTGACGTTAGACTCAGGTTGGGTGACACGTGGCACATTGACCGGGTGCGAAAGAACAAGATTTACAAGTGTTACATTTGTTGGGTGTATATGCTGCATCAGGAAGGCGTATACGCTGGTGTATGCTGGGCGTATACGGTGGGCATATACGCTAATGGATGCTGGGCATATACGCTGGGCGTATACACTGATATTTGCTCTGCTCGTGTGAATTGTTGCCTTGTACCAAATCTTGCTCTGCAGTGCTGTTTCCATCTTCAGAGATTGCATGCCTGGCGTATTTATCAGTTGCACCTGTTGAGCGTGCATGTGCGGTGTCTACACTAGACGTATACGCTAGGCGTCTACGCTGGAGATGCAATTTGGGGCGTATACACTGGACGTATATGCTGTGAACATCAGCCGTATATGCTGAGAATGCATACTTACTGTAAACTAAGTATTTCAAGCTCTGAAGTTGCTAGGTTCGATAGCAGATGTTGTCGTGGTCATCGCCGGGTCCCAAGGACCTGCTTCTTGTTGAGTTCAACTATGCTTGAAGCTGTCTACGGGGCCCTCAAGCTTCAGCGATGCTGGGAAATGTCATGGCTTAGCTCGGTTCTTGTCGGAGAAGTACTAAGCTCAAAATTTTGTGGTGTTTCATTGGCCCCTCTTTGTTGACACTTGGAGGAATCGACTCAAGAAGCGTCAACAAAGAAGTGCAAAACACCACAAGCAACTCAATAAAGACTCTGTCCTTTGCCACTTGATTAGACATCATCGTACTGTGTTCAGTAGTACATGGGATTGCAAAAGTGAAATCTGTAGCTGGTAGGAAAATGGAGATTGTGAGGACTAGGAATTGACCAAGGGATTGTGCTTGGTAAAGGGGATGTGCTGGTGTGTATCATGCTGGTCCTTGTTAATAGCCATTATTTAGCAGGCTCGAAATCAAGACATGTGATGTGCATCCTTTGGTGGAACGAGACTCTTGTTAGTGTCCAAGAGGGCTTGTTGGTGAGACCAAAGCCACGTGATGATGTGTTGCATTCTTTAGAGGAACAGGACCCTTGTTTAGTGTTTTAGGGGGAAGCCTGTTGGCAGAGAGCCAAAGCCATGCAACGAGATGTCACTCGATTGTTTTTGACATGAGTATTTGTTTTCAAGACAACTGTCGTCTCGTCTTGTGTTTTATGTGGGAAGAGACATGAGTATGATGATTTTTTTTAAGAAGAAGCTTTGTTTTGATCTTATACTCATGCTCAAGTGCTATGTTGTGTGTTGCAACAGCTTCAAAGTGTTAAGTATGCAGTAGCATGCTCAAAGTTTTGAGTGTACTGGGTGTACCAGAGGTGTGGCTGAGTAGAGTATGTTGATGAATAGATAGGAAATATATCGGGAAATGGGGATGTACTAGTGAATGGTTTGATTTAGTCTTGCCACGTGTGCTGTGAACAACGTCTCACCTTGCTGCTTATGATGAAGTGCATTCTTGTACGAACACCTCTAAGTGTCATCCTGCAATCACAACTCCAAGAGAACAAGAAAACCATGGGTGAGTAAGCAAGCTTAGACTTAAATAGCAACTGATGAAACAAAGGCACTAGATGAGATGTCTGGCATGGTATATGGCTGGCAGCAAAGTTGTGAGGATCGGCCGATGGCGAGCGATGTAGCGATTCTGATGAAGTTTGGATGCAGCCATAGATTGAAGAAATAGAGATGAACTATCATGGGTTAGTTTTATGTCATGACCCATTGGACATTTCCCATTTAGCGTCGTGGCGGATGGTACATTGCCAGTTTCTAGTCTTGATGGACATTGAAGAGGCAAACCAGTTTATAGTCTTAGTGGACTCCGGCAAGTGAGACTGTGGCAGTTTACAGTCATACCACATGGGTGCTAGTTTATTTTCATTACAGATGTTGTGTGGTATCAGTTTACCGTCATGATGTTAGGACAAACTATGGTATCAATTTTAAGTCATGATTCCAGGACTGCTATATGGTATTAGTTTATAGTCATGACTCCAGGACTATTCTATGGTATCAGTTTACCATCATGATTCCAGGACGAACTGTGGTATCAGTTTACCGTCATGATTCCAGGACGAACTGTGGTATCAGTTTATAGTCGTGAGGCCAGGACTCACACATACCTGAGCCTGTACTCAAATATGAAACGGTTTCAAGAACAAGTGATTAGTAGGATTTGCAAGCTCACGCCCTTCCATATCAACTAACTTGAATGCTCTGTTGTTGTATGCTTTGGTGACCAAGTAATGCCCTTCCCAGTTGGTTGAGAATTTGGCCAGGTATTCCCGAATGGCCTTAAGCACAAAGTCACCTTCTTTGATGGGACGCTTATGAATGTCATTCCGATGACGTTGTCGTTGCTATTTTTGGTACCATTCGATCTGATTGAGTGCATGTATGCGTTCCTCCTCCACCGAATCTAAGTCAATGATGCGTAGATCATTATTTTGCTCTTTTTCCAAGAGTCTAGAAAGTGTGATCCTTAAAGATGGTACCTGCAATTCTAGAGGTAAAATAGCTTCTGAACTAAACAAGGCTATATGGCATTTTACCCATTGAAGTTCGATGTGTTGTGCGATATGCCCACAATGCGTATACCGGTTGTTCATGCCATGTTCTCTTGCTTTGGGTAAGCATCTTTTTAAGTATTGTGATGATGGTTTTGTTTGTTGCCTCTGCTTGCCCATTGCTATGAGGGTAGTAAGGGGATGAAAATGAGTTTTTGATCCCCAGGCTTTCATAGAAGGTTTTGGTTTCAGCACTGCTAAATTGTGGCCTGTTGTCAGTGATGATTGTCATGGGAATGCCAAAATGGGTTACAATATTTTTGAGGATGAAATTGCATACGTGTTTAGATGTGGTCTTTCGAAGGGGCATAACTTCTACCCACTTCGTGAAATATTCTGTTGCGGTTATGATGAAACTACGCCCTGCAGAAGATGAGGGTGTTATTGGTCCGATAAGGTCCATCCCCCACTTTTGAAAGGGCCACGTGATTTGTGCTGTATGCAACTCATTTGGTGGAACATGGATTAGATTACTATGTCTTTGACAGGTACTACATGTTTTAACCTTGGAGAGACAATCATACTCCATGTGTGGCCAATAATAGCCTAGACATCTTATCTTTGTTGCCATTGCTTTTCGTGCTATGTGTCCTCCGCATAGTCCATCGTGTACTTGCTCAACGATGGTTTGGGCATCAGTACTACCAACGCATGTTAGCAATATGCCTTCATAGGATCAATGACACAACATGTCCCCTACTAGTGTGTATTTCCTAGAACATTTTCGTACCGCATCCTTTTGTGCATTCGTTAAGTGTTGCGGTGTTTCACCACGTAGAAGGTACTCTTTTATGTCATCATACCATTCTATCGCGTGTGTTGTACTAACAGATGCAATTGGAAATGTATCAGGAGTATCAGTTATTCATTTGGCACAACTGATTATGGAGCTTGGTAATGTATGGAACATGTNTGAATAACTGATACTCCTGATACATTTCCAATTGCATCTGTTAGTACAACACACGCGATAGAATGGTATGATGACATAAAAGAGTACCTTCTACGTGGTGAAACACCGCAACACTTAACGAATGCACAAAAGGATGCGGTACGAAAATGTTCTAGGAAATACACACTAGTAGGGGACATGTTGTGTCATTGATCCTATGAAGGCATATTGCTAACATGCGTTGGTAGTACTGATGCCNTCCTCTAAGGAGACCTTCGTACTCTGCTATGTTGTTGGTACAGCGAAAATTGAAACGATAAGCAAAGGGTCTAATCTCCCTGGAGGGATAGGTGATGACAGTGGCAACACTTCCCCCTTAAGAGGTGGATGCTCCATCAAAGTTTAGAATGGCATCATAGTCATTGGGTACTATGTCTATTGCACTTATATTTCCATCCGGGAATTCTAGCTCTATCGTTATTTGATCATGCGTTGGTGACGTGGCCATTTGATTTGCTATGGATTGACCTTTAACTGATGATTACGCTATGTAATGTAGGTCAAACTTGGCTATCATGGCTTTCCAATGGGCTATCTAACTTGTCTCATAAATATTTTTGATGATGGCTCTGAGTACATTATCCTTATAGATTATGTTAACTTGATTACGGAAGAGGTAAAGTCGCCATTTTCTTAGAAAAAAGACCAAAGCTAAACATGACTTCTCCACCTCATTATACTTTTTCTCATGGGCAACTAATGCATGGCTTAAGTAATAGACAGGAACTTTGGTTCCATCATTTTGTTTCTGGCAAAGCATAGACGCGATTGACGAATCTGAAGTGGTGAGGTAGATGTAAAATGGTTTATCATTTTGAGCTGGATAAACTGTGGGTAATCGGGAAAGTGTTATTTTAATATTATCGAATGCTTCTTGGCACTGGGGAGTCCATTCAAAATGGATGTTCTTGCATAACAAGTTATTCATAGGTTTTAATTTGTTTGTTAGTTTTTCTATGAACCTTCTAATGAACTGTAATCTACCTTGTAGACCTCGAGGTTCGGTAAGGTTGCCAGGTGGTTTTAAGTTTGTTATGGCCTTAACTTTATCGGGGTCTACCCGTATCCCTGCTTTCGAGGCTATGAATCCAAGCATTTTTCCTATTTTAACGCCAAAGACGCATTTCTTTGGGTTAAGTCTCAGTTCATATTTTAAACAACATTTTAGTACTAAGTCAAGATCTTGTACATGTTGTTCCGATGTCTTCGATTTAACCACAATGTCGTCCACATAGTCGTTGAGCAAGTGTAACATGTAATAGCTGAAAATGAATGTCATGGCCCTTTGATATGTGGCCCCAATGTTCTTGAGACTGAAGGGCATCATTGTATAACAAAAGGTTCCCCATGATGTCATAAAAGTAGTCCGAAGCTAGTGTTCCGGGTTAATGCGTATTTGGTTGTATCCTGAGAAACCATCCATAAAAGATAATAGGGCATGCCCAACGGTCGAGTCAATAAGTTGATCGATGCTAGGTAGGGGAAAATCATCTTTTATGGTCGCAACGTTTAGATCCTGGAAGTCAATGCATAAGCGAATACTTTCGTTCTTTTTCGGGATGATGACCATGTTGGATACCCAATCGGTGTAATCGACAGCCCGAATGAAACCAGCCTGATAAAGCTTGGTGATCTCATTGCAAACTGCCAATGCCACCTCAGGTTTAACCTTTCGTGCTTTTTTCTTCACTGGCCTCAATTTTGGATCAAGGATAATATTATGCTGGATGATTCGAGGGTCCAATCCAGGCATGTCCGTGTATGACCAAGTGAATGCCTTTATGTTGTCCCTATGCACATCCTCTATGTCTTTGGCCAGTTGAGGTTGTAGTAATGTACTTAGTTTTAATATTTTAATTTCTCCATCAGGCATGGCGATGGAGGTTTCGGTCAACGGGTCTTCGGTGATGTTTTCAGCTTCTATGTCAAGGGGCTTTGTCATACCTTTGTAGTTATCTATCGTATTATTCCATGTGGCTATGACTGCTTCGTCCATTGATAAACTTAAGTGGATGAGATTTATGTTGTGATATTTCCGTGCGGCCCATCGATGATTAACGGTGAAGATAAATGCTGATAATCCATCAGGCCTGCTTCTGCCAATGAACAGAGAGCAGAATGAGCTAACAGGTATTATTCCATGTTTTCTGGCAGCGTAAGTCTTGTGTACATGCATGGTGGTGGTTTACCATCACACCAGGATGCATGGAAGTTTAAGGCCTTACCAGGCTGTGGGTGGTAGTTTAAGGCCGTACCGGGCCATCATGGTAGTTTAAGGCCGTACCGGGCCATCATGGCAGTTTAAGGCCATATCGGGCCATCATGTTTATCGTAAAATTTGCATAGGAGAGTCTGCGCCAAAATTTTCGGTGTGGACTTCTGAAGTTTGTTTACAAGGGAATCAAGATGTGGTAGTATTTATTTTGTTTTAAATATATATATATATTTTTTATTTTTGAATTTTTGAACAACTTTTGATTAAAATGAGTAAAAAAAAAGCAAAAAAGAGATAAACTGTAAGGCGGCAGCGGCGACAGTGGCGACAGCAACAGAGCGCTATATAAAGGGCAGGGGTGTCATTTGCAAACATTACGGATTTGAGGTGAGCGTAGACATCAAGCATAAGTGTAAGTGTAGACAACCCGGCGTAAGCATAAACCATTAGACCCTGGCGTAAGCATAAGCAACCAAACCCTGAGCATAAGTGTAGATCATAGAGGTCAAAGCGTCAGCGTAGACGTCCCAACTTAGTGTGAGCGTAGGGATTCCAACTCGGTGTAGAGGCTCAGCGTGAGCGTAGAGGTCAAAGCGTCGGCATAGAGACTCAGACCTCGACGTAGAGGCTTAGCGTAGGCGTGAGCAGTTTCGACCCTCAGCGTAAACCTGTCAATCCCAGCGTAGAGGATGTCGAGATGGGCAAAGGCAAGGAAGTGGAAGACCAAGGGAGGAAGGGACCTGACCTGACCTTCGTGGAGGAGAGCGAGGCCATGCTACAGTGTCTGCCCAAGCCGAGGGTTCCTGCCTCTGTTAGTTATTTTCATCTGTACATGCTTCATAGTGTAGACAGTCTCGGTAGCATAGAGGGCTTTGGAGTATACGCCGAGTGTAGACAAATAGCGTAGAGGGTTTCTATACGCTGAGCATAAGTTCACAGCGTAGAGGGTTTCTATATGCTGCGCGTAAGTTCACAACGTAGAGGGTTTCTATATGCTACACGTAAATTTACAGCGTAGAGGG
This sequence comes from Gnetum montanum, assembly GCA_015680685.1. Classification (NCBI taxonomy): domain Eukaryota; kingdom Viridiplantae; phylum Streptophyta; class Gnetopsida; order Gnetales; family Gnetaceae; genus Gnetum; species Gnetum montanum. The sequence continues at coordinate 315,738 of MNCI01010982.1, forward strand.
TTTCTATACACTGTGTGTAAATTCACAGCATAGAGGGTTTCTATACACTACACGTAAGTTCACAGCATAGAGGGTTTCTATACGCTGCACGTAAGTTCACAACGTAGAGGGTTTCTATACGCTGCGTGTAAATTCACAGTGTAGAGGGTTTCTATACGCTGAGCGTATACTGTACATAGCCTAAGTTTTTTGTAGCGTAATCTATTTTGTCAATGCACAGCGTAAACAATTTTACCAGCATGAAGTGTACATGATTTTATCAGCGTATATGCTGACTATTTTTTATGGCGTATACGCTGACTGTTCACACAATGTTTAGCGTAGACTATTTACATGGTGTAGACACTGAAGGGTTTTATGGTGTATATGCTGAGAATTTTCACAGCGTATACGCTACACATGAACAGTTTGTCCTTTTTCAGGCGGTGTATAGCGTAGTCCTGTTTTCATGGCAAGAACTGTTTTCACAGCATAAACTAGTTTTACAGCGTATATGCCAATTGCGAATAAGTGTGAACACCTTGTTGGTAGTGTAAATGCCGAGTTAAGTAGCATATACGTCGAGCGTAAATAGTTTTGACAATGTATATGCCCAGCATATACGCCGAGCGTAAATAATTAGTAATTTTTCTAAGTGTCGGCCTATGATATGAAATTTTGTTCTTCATCTCATTTTCATGCATGGCTAATTTATCGTGGCATTTTGGTTGATTGTAGGGACACTGAACCTTTTCTCGTAGTAGTTGAGATAGTGGGGGTACTGACGTGGTTTGGCCCCATTGAGGCCGATGAACCCACCCCTAATATGATTATTGACGATAATGGGGTATGGTTCAGGGAAGGGGCGTGTGAATTCCTCGCCTTTATCTTGGACAGATTCAAGGTGGTTGTCTGGTCGCATCTGAGTGAACAAGTGGCACGGAGTGTGCTTGAGGCCATGTTGCTGGGAGCCTCAGAGGGTGTCGAGGTCTTCATGGAAGACATTGACGAGGGGCCACTTGTAATCGAGGGTGGTCCCTCTGGCGGGCCTAAATCTACTTGCCCGTTAACGCGCGTGTGGGCCCAATTTCCGCAAGGGCATGGTTATCTCAACAACACCCTATTTTGAGCCGCACATGCACACACGCTGTTCCAAAACCCTCCTAGCACAGTGTACCGGGTGGATAGGTAGGACCATTTAAGCTTGTTTTTCCTTTTCGCCGTTTGGCATTTGCTTCTGTTTTGACATCCGTTCTTTTATAGGCCCCAAGTTAACCCAGACGGAACATGCGTTGAGGATGATGGGCTTGCTTTGGCTCGTACCACTCTAGAGACCTTTATGGCGGGTCCCACCCTTCGTGGAGCTGTATTAGCTCAAACCAAGGGTGATATCATCCATTTTTACAAACGATTCTCTAGAGCGTTCACACAATGCAAGGCTCGAGGGTGGTTGCATGAAGATTGGTCGCATAAGGGGCCAATTTTTCCTCGTGACTCTAACTTAGGTAGCACCTCTAAGTCCACTATTGAAGGTAAGTGACAATATTTTCTAAATGTGTTACGTGTTTGTTCAACTGCCGGGGGTTATACTGATATGATGGTTTCGAATTGTATTTACAGTTGATGTCCCTCCTGGCGAGGACCCTGTCTCAATAGGATGAACTGAGACTACCCTATCAATGAAGTTCGAGGAGGTCTGTAAGGCTTAAAAATGGTTACGTACCCACGCCCCACCATCCATCACCCATTGTTTAAATGATGTCGGCCTTATGGAGCTCTTTACGACCCCGAGCCCCGATGTGTTGATAGCAGAAATGATCTGGATCATGGATTCCTTTGACACGTCTGTCTCTTACTACAGCACCTAGATTAAGGGTGTTAAGATAGTTTTCCATCTGTCACCTGAATTCTTTTTGAACCTGTTTGGTGTACCGGCGGATGGTATAAGTGTAGTTTTGGATAGGGCTCATAAAGAGCTCCATACGGTTCATGAATTAGAGGACTGGTTGGGCATTACCAAGGGTGCCAAGGGATTCCCTATGCAGGGGAATTCAAAGGTTGAGGAGGTGAATGAATTATATCCTCTGTTTAGGGCACGGGTATTTCCTAAATCCCTTTCCTAGGTGTGGAGTCTTGGTGTTGAGGCTGTACGTATTATGCGAACCGTCCTAGAAACCGGAATGCGTTATAACTGGGCCCAATTTTTGTTGTCGGGCCTGCATAAGGAGATAGTGCGATTGCGCTCAAATGTCGAGGCGCAGTCCCACTTTACCTTTGTCTTCTTTGCCAGTTATCTTCGCTGCTTAACCGAATTTCTAGTGGTTCGTGCAGATAATAAGTATGTTCTATGGGATCGAGGTCAATTATCCCGACTGTGTATCAACCATTTGTTTGAACTAGCCAAGTCCCAAGATGCGCTTGAGGGAATTGATGAATCTGTATCTATCACAACAGGGGGATTATCTGGTGCCTCAATTCACACATGTGATAGTGTGGGGTTGGAACCAGATGATGTGCCTTATACTACGAAAAGAGCAGAATGGGTCATCAAAGAAACCATTGACAAGGCTAAGTCGAAGCTGACAAACCGTGAACGTTCAACCGAGGAGGCCTCAAATGTGGATGAGCCATGGGTTAAGCGTATACGGTTCAAGATGCTTGCCCAAGGTAAGTAAACTTAGTACACTTGTTGCTTTATGGTTTTCGTCCTATTCATAATTTTTACTTTGACCACTTACATGCCACTGATGCCTTCAGACTTGACTTGAGAAGTGAGGAGGTAGGAATTAAAGCCTATCATCGAAGAGGAGGAAGCTTCAACAGAGTTAGTAACTGATGAGGAGGAGGTTGACAAGGATCAGGCGGGAAAAATGGAGGAGCTACGGGAAGACACCACGGAGACCGAACTGGTGGATAACCAAAGTGGTTTTGATGAAATGTTTAGTAGCTTCCTTAAGGGAAGGTTGGACCTTGGCGACCCTCCAAACCCAGAATGGGACAGGGAACATGGTATGTTTTCATTCATTTTATAATGTTACTTTGTGAGTTGTTGTTTCTATGGTATTTTATTTTTATGTCTTCATTGCTTCCAGATGAAGGTAGTGAAACGAGAACAATGTGACTAGATGTGCCCATGAAAAAGGTTCCCCCTAAAAGGACCACAGAGGTTAGTCCATCTTGCACTTGTGGGTCATTTACTTGGATAGAGATGCCAAGTAAAATAGATTTTGTGGCTAGTATCGCTGAGGAAGTTTTTGAATGAATTTAGGAAGTCCACCCTG
>MNCI01010984.1:0-15422 GCA_015680685.1 Gnetum montanum
AGAGAGAGACTGGATTATGTATTTTATGGTGTGGCTACATATATAAGTTCATAGAAACACCAATCCTATAAGCACCAAATTGGTCCAGACCATTCCATATTATGATGGACACATCCAATTATTCCATAGGAGCTATGCTCACATAGTTGGATCATTAAAAACATCTTGCTACATCCATTGTGTGAGTAGGAGCATTGTGGATGCACAGTTGAACTACATCACCACCGAGAAAGAACTGATGGTAGTGGTGTATTCCTTAGAGAAATTTAGGCATTATGTGCTTGGATACAAGGTGTTTGTGTACAAGGACCACCGTGTAATTAGGTTCTTGATGAATAAACCAAATTTGAGCCCTTGTGTCATATGATGGTTAGTACTCTTTCAAGAGTTTGATTTAACCATGATGGATAGGAAGGAAACCAAGAACATGGTAGTTGACCACTTGTCTTGGTTACAATGGAACAACAAAGAAGAGGAGAGCTCACTTTCAGATTAATTTAGTGATGAACTCCTCTTTATTGGAGTTGTTATTGAATGAGACCCCAAGGAAAAAAATTGGTATGATGGCATCCTCACTCACCTAGTCACTTAAGAGATTCCATAAGAGTAGGACCACAAGAAGAAACAATAGTTTCTTAGGTCAAACATTTCATGGAGATCAATTGCAACATTTACAAGGTTTTCATCAATGACTTAGTTTAATGGTTTATTCCAAATGATGATCAACTACATGTTCTTGAAGATGAAAATGAGGGTCATTTTGGGGGTCATTATGCTATTATATGAATGATCATTGATGAGCCGTGATATCACATATGCGATATCATAGCCTACGGAAACATCTATAAATAAGAGGTGGCTTTCCCTATTTTAGGCATCTAGATTTAGCCCTTAGCCAAACTATAGCAGTTTTTCCATTCCAGAGTTAGAATAATTTCCATGTGCCCGCAATAGGAGTCTTAAAGTGAACAAATCTTTATTCGAGCAAATTGTACCTAAGTACACATTTGTGTACGGAAATAAAGATGAACTTTCTGATAAACTTGCAACATATGGACTAAGCTAAATAGGATTTAATTATTATTAAATGTTTAAATTATTTCCTAGATCATTAATCTCTCTCAACCCTTGACTCTCCTAATTAAGTGCATTCAATACAATCACTTCGAGCACATGTGTAATGCTTGGTAACCCAGTAACGAGTAGTGTTTGGTAATCCTAGTAGCGTTGCACTAGTTTAGGGTGTGTGCGGTAAGTGGGAATGTATACTGGTGCTAGGATAATTAGAACTTAGTTAATGAATAGTTAATGAAAGTTAGTCATTTAGTCTCTTCACCTTTCCTCTATTAGCATAGGTGTTAAAAAGATAAAAGATATAAAAATCATACACCTCAGGCTTACTTAACCATACAACCGTGACAATACAAGTAAGTCTAGGAAGATAGCGATTAATTAACCTTAAGTGTTTCATTAAGGTGTGTAAGCACTTAGTCCTTGGAGTTCAATCGGATCGCATGTGAGACACTAGTATTCATATGGTTGAGTGTAGGGGTACCTCACCACTCATCATTGGCGCTGTTATTGAGGACTTAGTTGTTTGTGTGCTACGTAGAACATAGGAGATCATTCATATCATTGGGATGCTAGAACAAACCCTTAGGGTTGATCAAAAGAAAAAAATAAGATAACAGTATATAGCACACTGAACAAGACTAAAACGTCTTCTTCTTTGCACAAAAGCACTTCACCACCTAGGAACAACACTAGAGACAGTTGGTGGCATAACACACATAATCAAAATCTGCCAGTTCCTCAACAATTCTATGTGGTATATATTCATCACGATGAGTATATACCAGACTTTACCTTTATTCTCCATCAAGATGAACAATTGCGTTGGAGAGACTTGGAGGGTAACATAGTATTGCCTCTAGACTGAGCAGTCCCCAACATGCTCCTTCATGCTCTTGCACAAATAGGCATGTTACAATTATACATAGAGTATGTTGCATGTGATTACAACACAAGGGAGTACCATCCCATAGAAGCATAGTGTCAACGGGACTTGTGACAGGAGAGTTACCACACATCTTTGAAGGGCAAAGGACCCCATAATGCTCCACCTGTCTTAAGCAAAATTGAGGGTGGTGAACCTATTTCAATAGGTTGTCCACAAAATGAGGTTCCCCTGCCTAATGATGGTGAGGAGGTGGTGTATCAGAACCTTCACTCCATGATTCACAACCCTGGTTCTAATCCCCACAAACACCAAGTGTTCAATGAGGGAACACAAACACATGATAAGGGTAGGTAGTTTGATCATCATCATGATTGGGGCTGGGGCCACTGAAGAGAAGGTAGGAAACATCATTATGGAGATGGTTCTCCTTCTTCTTCACCTTCATCATCACATTCACCCTCTCCTTCAGTATCAGGATAGAGTCATAAGGAACCTAACCATGAGGATAAGTATAAATAGAGTGAGAAACCTCGATGAGAGAGTCGAGAGCGAGGACAAGGGCATTCTAGAGAATCATAGCATGGAAGAAGGGAAAGTAGGGAACTGTAGACATCATAGATGCTATGAAAGAAATGACCTCAAAGAACCCCTACTTGCAACCCAAAGCATGTTAGACATCACAAAGGCCGTAAGAATTCCTACAAGGCATCAAAAAGATAGTAGGATCAAGAGGTTGGACATGAATAATGTCTCACAATTTGAGGGGGGATACAACGTTGATCCTGAGAACCACTTACAAGAATTTCATGATGCATGTGCCTTACAGAACATTGACAATGAATGGAAAAAGCTAAAGTTGTTCCAAAGACACTAGTAAAAGAAGCGGAAAGCTGGTACTAGTCCTTAGAACTAGAATCCATGCGAAGGTGGAGTATGATGCTAAAATTGTTTAACAATAAGTATCAAATGTACTCCTAGGTCTCCAACCTACAAAAGAAAATCCAAGGATGGAAGCAGGGAACTCATGAACCCTTGGATGCTACCATGGGCTGATACTATGCACTGTTACATCATTGCCTGGGCCATGGTTACTTGCAGTAGGATCAACTATGCCATCTCGTAGATGGACTTAGGCATGAAACCAGGAGAACCCTTGGAACATATGCCCAAGGGAGATTATCAGTGCTTAGGTTCCATTAGATTCATAGATTAATGAAGCAAGTAGCTAAGGAAGAAGGAGAGCTACCTAAGAGAGAAAGTGCAGAAGAGTACAACCATGATCCTTCCCTCTGAGAAAAGGGGGTGAGATTCTATGAGGAGGAGGAAGAGTCATCACTCAAAGAGATGGTGAATAGGAAAACCTTGCCACTCCAAAAATTAACAACAGAAGTGTCAAAAAAGGTAGATCAAATGTGGAACTCCTTAGATAGTAGATTTGAATCTATCCTCAAAATCGTAGAGGAGTCTAAGGAGCGAAGTAGTGACTATGACAAAAAGAAAAAGAGGGATTTGGTCCATGCACATAACAAAGGTAAGGGTGAAATGGCCATCACCATAAAGGTTATGGATTCAAATATAGACAATGACAGTATGACCATCCTAAGGGATGTTGCCCAATAATCTCCCATCTACAAGAGTCTAGGTTGTATGCACTCAACCCACGACTTAACAAACGACAAACATCCCGACGGTTACGTTATCCCCAAGGTAACCCAAGGTAGTTCCACCAACCTTTAACATATTACCCAAGTGGAAATCTACCAAAACCTATTGAGAAACACTAGCAGTGGCAATACCCATAGTCATGGGGGATGTCATTGCCAAGGCAACAATACCCTTATCGGCAACCAGATCCATATGGCTATTACGTGCAGTAGCCAATCTCTCCACATGAATTTGTTGGTCATGTGACTTCATAATGTCACTACCAAGCTTAGAAGTAATACAAGACTCCTTCTCTTGAGAGAGACACACCACATACATACCATCCTCCAAACCGCAACTCTCACACTAAGAGCCCCATTACCATTGGCTCCGGCAATGCAAGGGGTACTGCCCACTCAATCACAACAACCCAATGTCATGAGGGCTATGAATCCTCAAACTGTAGTTGGTTCTAACAACCTTATGTAGAAAACATCTTTCTTCAGAACTAACAATCCAACCAAGCCCTCACCATCATCGTAGTTGAACATCTGAACACCTTCCTACCAAGTAAAGCTTCGGGGCCTCCTTCAACCCAAAAACTAAGATTAACACACACAGTTATGTTAACACATGTTGTTACTGATTGGATTAAGGTGGCCCACCTTCCCAGGAAATTATATGATCCTGGAAGTCCTCTAATCTATCTCCAAGTTGATGGGAATGAACCTTGTAAAGCTCTTCTGGACTTAGGTTCCGGAGTCAACTTAATATCACAAGATATGTACAAAGCCTAGAACTTGCCTCCATTAAGGAAGAGTAATATTCGACTAGAGCTGGCTGACCAGCCCATCACTGTCCCCTTGGGGATAGTGGAGGACATCATTACCATCGTGTGTGGTTGGTCATATCCAGCTAATTTCCTAGTAATACAAGTGAACAACGGTAAATGGGACTTCCCAGTAATAATGGGAAGAGCATGGCTAAGTACTATAGATGCACACCTAGGAATTTGTGATCTTTACTTAGAATATCCAAGAAAAACACTTTTGGAAAGATTGAGAAGAAGAAAGTTTCATGCATCGCATACAGTGACATGGGGTGCCACTGCATGCAGAAATCATGGATTATGAGAAGTTTAGCATTTCTTGCATGCAATCGGTATGCACAAGACATAAATATACAAAAGTGCCTATATGCAGTAGCCACACGACAAGAAGACACCCAGTGGCTAATGGCTAATCAAGAGAGCAATTCGCTAACATGCATGGAACTCATTAAGGAAATAACTAGTGCTTACATTAAAAGCATAGATGCACTGGAGTAAGAGTGTTACCAACTTCCAACCCTTAACCTAAAAAAATCAATTAGGGGAAGTTGGAAACTCCTAAAAGATTCAAACAAATGCTTCAATAAGAAAATACTAGTTGATGTGCAATAGATCAAACCTTATCATGAATCTAGAATGGTCAATGCACATAACACATCGGAGAAAAGATGACCTTACTCATTATTTTGGATCTCCCCCTTCCAACTTAGTCATGGGGGATATGGCCACCTATGATGATCAATCAAAGCCCTCAATTCCTTTTTAAGTTTTTTTTTTTTAAAAATTTCTTTAACTTTTCTTGTTTTTATTTTGCAACATCGTTCATAGTTTTTCATTTATTTGTGTGATTATTTATTTTGTTAAGGTTTGTCACCTAATAAGTGCTCCTAGAGATGGTATAAACTATATTCAATTGATTGCTAATGTTTGGTTTTTACCTTTGAGTGATAATGTTGATACTAAGGTATGGTTTTTTTGATGTAATAAGCAATGAGTTCATGTCATCCATGCATCTATGAATTTCTATGATCTCTCTTGGCTTGCAACTGTACTGTTCATTTCCTTTAATAATAATAAGAACTATCAATGAATTGGTGACTGGGAATTTCTCAAACTAAGGAAGGACTCAAGGATTGAAAAGGGTGTGACTTCAAGGGAACTTGATGCATTTGTGCTGGCCATTCTCTTGGGTGCTTGGATGTTTTCTTCTTGAGTCTTCTATACCATTCTGATGCTGCTCCATTATCAGGAAGCTGAGCTAATAAAAATAATAAGTCTTTGCATGGTGTGGTTCTCACAAAAAAAAAAAAGAAATAGTGGGAATTCAAAACACATCCCTTAGATGAAATAATCATCTAGGATACAAGCACTAGTTATGGAACTAAATAAACATGTTCCCTCTAACTATGACCCCTTCTCACTTCCTACTTTCTTCTTTTTCGTTTCATTGGAATGATGGTGACTTTTTGGTGAAAGCATTCTTGTTACTTCAAGTGGATGGATTGGCCAAATGTATTAATGTGAAGTCATTGGATGTGGATTATTTGAGGCTGGATTTGAAATGAGATCTACTAAGTCACATTAACCATTAATACACAAGGGGCTGTACATCACCTTGTTCTTGAGACTCCATTTCATTCTCTTCTTTCCATCCTTCTTTCTCCATTTTTACCTCATTGCCGGTTATATCAATAGTCTATATTTTGGTTGATGCATTGTTCTCTTTTTGGTAAACTCTTGTGGTTAAGACTTTAACTCTTGTTTTGAAATGGCATTTCTAGAGCCTACGGACTCTTTGAATGCAGGATTATTAGGGCATGAAGGGCATGAGCCTGCTTTGGGGAGGACCCACTGGCATTCCTATTTGGTCCATCCATTAATTTTTTCCCCTAAACATTTTTGAAATCAACATTTCTTTTGTTCATCTCCATCCTTGACATCCATTTTTATCAGCGTTACCATTGTTTCTTTTTCTCCATCTTCCTTATTCCTTATTCTTTTTCTCCATTCTCTCGCTGCTAGAGGTTCGCTCTCAGTCATGGGGATCTTGGTCCAATTTTTTTGATTTTCTCTTAACCTCTACACCTTGGGTAGTCACCAATACTATACCTCCAAAATTTTCATTAGCCATATCACAACTCAGCCAATGGACCTTACACTGAGGCAAGGTATCAACTGCATTGTGATTCATTTACCCTTGCTAATATAAGACTGTGTTGTGTGTGCAGATGGTAATCATACAAAAATGGATTGGATCTTGAGGAAAAACTTGGAATGGATTGGTGTTGGAGTAGTTATGCAAGGAACAAGATTGATGATGTGCTTATGGATGGACAACGGAAGGTACAATCTTGGCATCGGCAGCAATAGACTTCTTCTTTTCTTCTTTTCTCTCTCTCTCTCTCTTCTCTCTTCTCTCTCAGCTGCTAAATAAGGTTGGATGTTAAATGTGTATAGTGTTCACTCTTGTTGTCATGAACACTAATTTGTCATATATTGTAATGATGATCTGTTCACATGTCACCCCATTCACTGTTAGTTTCATTCAAGTCAATAATCCCATACCTTCCCAATATTTTGTAAGGAATTTAAGGATGAGTTTTCATTCAGTCATGGGGATATGATGAGCTGTGATATCGCGTACGCCCTTGTGATATTGCATACATGATATATCAGCCTATCGAAACATCTATAAATAAGAGGTGGCTTTTCCTATTTTAGGCATCTAGATTTAGCCCTTAGCCAAACTATAACATTTTTACCATTCCAGAGTTAGAATAATTTCTATGTGCCCGTAGTAGGAGTCTTAAAGTGAACAAATATTTATTTGAGAAAATTGTACCTAAGCAACATTTGTGTACAACAATAAAGACAAACTTTCTGATAAACCTTGCAACATATGGACTAAGCTAAATAGGATTTAATTATTGTTAAATGTTTAAATGCTTTCCTAGATAATTAATCTCTCTCAACCCTTGACTCTCCTAGTTAAGTGCATTCAGTACGACTGCTTTGCGCATGTGTGTAATGCTTGGTAACTCAATAACAAGTAGCGTTGCACTAGTTCAGGGTGTGTGCGGTAAGTGGGAACAGATACTGGTGCTAGGATAATTAGAACTTAGTTAATGAAAAGTTAATGAAAGTTAGTCATTTAGTCTCTTCACCTTTTCTTTATTAGCATAGATGTTAAAAAGATAAAAGATATATAAATCATATACCTCAGGCTTACTTAACCATACAACCGTGACAATACAAGTAAGTCTGGGAAGACAACAATTGATTAACCTTAAGTGTTCCATTAAGGCGTGTAAGCACTTAGTCCTTGGAGTTTGACCAGATCGCGTGTGATACACTCATATTCATATGGTTGAGTGTAGGGGTACCTCACCAGTCATCAATCATTAAAAATTTCATGGTAGGATATTATTGGCATATACTTTTTATTGATGTCTGTGACTTCGTTTGCTCCTGTGATCATTGTGAACATGATGGTGGGATAATTGCTCATATGGAGGGGTCCCAATGATGGATCTAACCATTGGAACCCTTCAACATTTGGGGCATCAATTTCATGGGGTCCATTTCTCCCATATCTAATGGGAAGACATATATAATTGTAGCTATTGACTACTATACAAAATGGACAAAAGCTATGGCTATCATTAACTACACATCCTTTACAATAGCTTGGTTTGTACAATAAAATGTTGTAAATAAGTTTGGGGTTGCCATGTGCACTTATTTCTAACAATGGAGCTCATTTTATAGGAATCACTTTTTAGAAGCTCATGTAATGCTTAGGAGGTGAACATAAATTTAAAACTCCATACCAACCCCAAGCCAACGGTCAAGTAAACATCACTAATTAGAAGATAACAAAAATAATAACAATAATTATTAGTAAACATAGGATGGATTGGAGCTTTAAACTTAATGATGCCCTTTGAGCCTATCATTTCACATGGAAACTTCCTATCATCTACTCTCCTATGAGCTTATGTATGAAAAATTACCAACTTGTGACCTTAGCCTAGACCTGAAACTAGCACCAAAAGAATGGTTAATGAATCTCAACTTGTTAGATAAGAACCAATTAGTCGCCCTATCATCCAATGAAGTGCACAAGGCATATAACAAGCAACAACATGATCTTAGGATTAGGAAGGTTAAATTTCAACCAAGAGAAAAGGTTCTATATTGGAATCCCATGCACGTGCCACAACGAATTAAGTTCCAAATGTTATAGGAGGGACCTTATATTATTTATGAAACCTTTCCATCGAAGGTCATGCTAATTTACAAACTTGAAAGTCCAAGCAAGAAACTACTAGTTAACACACAACAACTCAAGCCTTTTCAAGACCCCAAGATAGCTAATGATCGCAACACCTCAACAAATGGATAGCATGCTTAATTTTTTAGATCTTCTTCTTCCAACTCAGTCATGGGGAAGATGTCCATCCATGCTGAACCAATTAAAGTCGCTCCTCAATTTTTCATTTTTTTTCTATTTTTTACTTTTTCATTTTATTTTACACCTTTTTTAGTATGTTTTTCTTTGTTGATTATTTTTTAAATTTTTTTATATTTTACCTTATTTGGTTTACATTTTTCCTATGGGTGTCTTTGCTTTCTTTATTGCCACTAGGATTTAGTGTAACTATAACTACTAATTGATGGTGGTTTGTACTTTACAATGTTATTTAATTGCAAATGTCTAGTTTCTATCTTTGAATTTTGATGTTGGTAACTAAGACATTACTTATTTTCATGATTAATAGGTAGTGAGTCCACATCATCTATCAACCCACCAACTCTATGGTGTTCCCTTATTCTAGAAATAAGAGGTCCTTTCTTAAATGCAACTTATAATGAACTTGTGACCTTCTTAGTTTTCAAACTTGGGATGGATTAAATGGATAGACAGGGATGTGAATTCAAGGGGATTTAAAACTTCTTGTACTTGCCCATCCTCTAAGGTGCATTAGTATCTTCATGGATCTGTTGCCATTCCTATGTCAATCAATAATAAGAAGCTAAGTCTTTGCATGGTCTAGTTCCCATAAAAAAAACATAGAAAAAATAATAAAATGATAGGAATTTAAAGCACATCCCTTAGACATAATAATGGGCTACAAGCACTAATTATGGGGCTAGAAAGACATGTTACCCATTCTTGAAGGCATCCCTCTAACTAAGGCCCTCTTCACTTCTTGCTTCTATTTTCTTCTTTCTTTGGAATGGTGATTGATATATTGGGCTATTCTTGCACCTTGGGTGGGTGGACTAGTCTAAGAGTGTCAATGCAAAGTTACTAGAAGTGATTGATCTTAATCTAGACTAAGGATGGATTTTATCAAATCATATTAACGACAAAATCCACAAGGGACTTCATGTGACTATTATACAAGATTCTATTCCATACTCTCTTATCCATCTATGCTCTCCATCCATAACCTCACTACCTTTTCTCACTATTGTTTCAATGTCTTTATTTGGCTACATTTAAAATTATTTGGTAATTTTTTTGGTGATTAGGTTCTTAACTAATCACAATCATTAATCAGTTGTGGGGCCCATAAATTCCTTGGTTTGAGGACATGGAAGTGTATTAAGGGCATGAGCCTACTATGGGAAGGATCCACTGACATACCCCTTGGTTAGGATAGTTAAGTTCCTTATCCCTTAGACATTTTTTTTCAAACCTTATGAATTCCATGTTAATTGCATCCAATTTTGCACTCCTTCAAAAACATTCTCCAAATCAAAACTCTTTGTTTTTTGCATATTCTTGCCCTCTTCAGGCATTCCATCATGTTTTTGGATTTTTTGACTTCCTATGGACTTTAATTTTATGTGAAAAATATTTCTTTTTCCTTCATTTTTTCAATGGTAAACATTTTTTTCCAATAGCTGCATTGATGTGATCCCATCGACATAGTGGGCTACGTTGATGCATCCCCATTGACGCAAGTTAGCTACATTGATAAAGTATCTAGTCTTGCCTATATAAATGGGTGCACCCATCACATTTATGTCATCATTCATTTAATGGCTTAATGAGGTTCTTGTAGTTTGCTTTTCCAACAGTTAGAACATTTTCTAAGTGTCCATAGTAGGAGTTGTGAAGTATACAGATCTTTATTCGAACACTAATATACCTAGACACTTTGGTGTAAACAAAAATTAATAAATTATATTTTTTATAGGCTTAGATATTAGGTATTTTATAATAGATATTTGATATCAAGGATCCGATATCTTAGCTCCAAATATCAAAACCTCAATATTGTAGTATATGCTATGTTATTGGATGTTTGCTATTGTGGAATACGTGCCTACTGATAAATACAATGCATGGATGCATGATTCATCCAATTCTATTGTCAATAGAGTAGTAAAACTCTTGTAGTTTTATTCTGTATTCCTAGAGAATAGTCAATGACTGCTTGCAGTGTGGATTTGGGTTAGTTGTATGACATCTTATTTGAGTGGCAAAGTACCTAGACACATTTCATGAATGTCAATAAGATCGAGATTGATTTTTATTCCTTGCATCACTTTGACTTAGATTAAATTTACTTTTAACACAATTTATATTCCATGTACCTAGTTAATATATATATTTCATGCAAGTTAATCAATTGATAGCATGAGCTCAATCAATTTTTAGTATAAACACGTATTTTCTTGGTAATCCTAGCAACATTATTTCTTGGTTTGCCTAGTAGTGTAGTTCTTGGTAATCCTGATAGTGGATACATGGGTTTAGGACATGTATGGAAAGCTGGGAATGGACACTCATCACCTATAGGCTAGTTTAGACTTTATCTTCTCATTGTTAATTATATTAAATAATTAATTTCTCTATTATTTTTAGGAGTAGCATAAGGCTAGAACAACATCAACAATCATATGTCACTTTGGACTAAACCATATATGACAAAGCTACCACTAGTTAAAGTGGGAAGACATCGAACTATGATCAAGGCATAATGATCTAGATGCCACAACTAGTCCCATCCATGGAATTTAACTAGATCATACATGAACACTTGTGATTCATAAGGTTGGGCATAGGTGGTACCCACCACTCACCAGAAATAAAGATGAACTTATAGATAAATCTTGTAGCCCTTGGAATTAGCATAATGTTTACTTTAATGCACTTTACTGTTATAAAATTTACATTCATGAACATTAATTAATTAGGTGAATATAAATAATTAATGTATATAAATACGACCATCTTGAGGATACGTTAATGCTTGGTAATCCCAATAGTGCTTACACTTGGTAACCTAGTAGTGTTGAGGCTTGTTCAGAATGTGTACAACAAGTGGGAACATATGATTATGTTAGGATTAGCTTAAGGCATTAAATAGTTACTAGATTAAGTAGCATTTAATCAATTTGTTTTCATGTGTAGGATAAATAGATAAAATTATAAAATTTTTACAAATCATGTGCCTTACTTACACTTAACCATACCATCGTACCTCCACAAGTGTAACTAGAGAGACAATGACCACGTCCTTAAGTTCACTACCTAGATAATGTGTATTTAGAGAGCTAAATTTTGTGGAATTCAATAGGATCACTTAGTAAATGCTGGTGATTCATATGGTTGGATTTAGGGACTACTGTTGGCGACCGTTTGGGACACGATTGCCAACGAGTGTCCTCGAATAAGATTTAGGTGCTTGTTAATCTTCTGGCAACACCAAGGCCTAGATACCTCCAAATAGACTCAGTAGTTAATGTGAGTATGTGTGTGTGCTATTGCGGTGTGTGGTTGTGAAAAATGAAACGATTGGGTTGTATGTAAAACTATAAATGGCTTATCTTAAAGAGATTCAGCCAACTTTGCAAAGTACTATGAGTTGTTGAGAGTTCTTATTCTGTTCAATTACCTAGTCTACACAGTCCTTATAATACCTACTTGTAACAAATAAAGTTTTGCAGAAACATTTGAGCACAACTCTGAATCTACTTCTAATTTTCCCTAGAGAAAGAGATAGTTCCACAAGAAAACTAGAAATAGAGCAAGATTCAATGGAATTAGAAAGAAGAGAAAAAGAAAGCAGATTTTTGTAAAGATCTCAAATATTTAAATAAGGTAAAATGATACGAGTAAACACTTCACAATAAAGCTATCCCAAATTGAATAACTACGAATTATTCAAACTTCCAAGGCTCAAATAAGCAATTTCTTCAAGACAATCCTACTATGCTACCCAAAAAATTGCTACATAAACTATCACGTATGAGACTCCATTTTGGCTAGATAATGGATGTGAACAATTGCATTCAACAGAACCTTCAAAAGACTTGACAATTTTTGATTGAAATATCACAGAGATTCACTTTAAAGATAAAAGAAGCTATTCTGGTCCTATCAAAATACCAAATATTTTTTGAACCCTCTTGACTATTGAATCTTTCAACAGCTTAACTACATGCAGAGGCTCTCTTACAACAATCTCAATAGTGGTTCCTATACATTGCACAATAATAAAATTCACTACTAAAATGCTCTTAAGGCTTTCAAACACAAGCTATTCTATGGAAAAATTTTAATAGAAATTTTCTATCATGCAACAAGAACAATAAGAGTAATCTAAAAATCCCAAAATTACTTGCCAAGCATGATACCATCTAAACCACTAGCTAAATAAGTTAAACAAAATAAAAAATAAACATAACTCACAGGACTATGACAAAGAGGTTGAAATGTTTTCTTTAGCAAGTCATCTTATAAATAATCTTTCACAATGTCTTCTTTTCAATCTTCCTCCAAGACCTCAAGTGAGACCCCAAGTGTGTGATCCAAAAGTGTCTCCCCCTCCTTCCTATCCTTGAAGCCCTTTTATAGGGTCTCATAGGTAGTTAGGTAACTTACAAATATTTTGGGTGGTTATAACCACCATAGAGACAAAAAAGCTGTAGTTGACAAGTGGTCTTTTTAGTTGCCAAGTGTCTTCATGGTAATCAAAATTAAAATTAGCTACAAATATCATAGTTGTAACTATCATAGGAAGTTACAACTTCCATAGGAATAAAAGGGATAATAGTCAAATTTTCCCCTTTTTCTTAACTTGCAATATTTTTCTAACTATGAAAAAAAACATCTGTCAAAAACCTTGCCATGTACAAAATCCAGTTAAGAGACAAGGGTGTGCAGAACCAAGTAACAGCTCCAAGTTCCAGGCCATGCAGTCGATATTTATCATTATTGATGTAGCCTTATAGAAATTAACATCTGCTCCACTCCCAGCGCTAACTCCTCCAACTGTTGCACATAACTTGGAACATTTTCTCAATATACTAATTATATTTTAGTCTTGCCTAGCCACTTGAAAGAGGTTAGACTTTTGCTCATCTTGATTATCTATTGCATACCTTCTATGGTAGTGGAGATCAAGGTACCATTATCTATATATAAAAGAAGATTCACTAGCTTAGGATCCAATTTTGATAGTATGACTATCTTACCTATTCTAGTGATTCTTGTAATTCATTAATAAAGATACTAAATAGAGTTGGAAAAACTAGACAATCTTACTTAAATCTAATTTTATTTGGAATTTAAATTTTTTCTCTCAATTTTTGTCTATAATTTCAATAATTAGTTCCTCATACAATCTTTAAGTTGCTACAATCAAGTCTAAAGGAAGGTTGGTTTTAGGCAAGCACAAACATTAGTTTTGTATGAACCACTAAATCATGTGCATTTCTGAAATCAATAAAACAAATGAAAATGTTTTTATTAGACATTTTTACAAACTTCATGTAGTGTTCAAGAGTAATTAAGGGATTAATAGTGGTGTGATATTGTCTAAAACCTATTTGACATCTTGCCCTGACTTGGTTAACTTCATCAAAAGAATCGATTCTCTTTTCCAGTAAAGTGTCTGAAAACTTAGCCAAAATATTACTTATAATGATTATGTGATATTTGTTTCAATTATTATTATATCTCTTTTTATATAACAAGATATATTTACTAGTTTTCCAATGTTAATCTAATCCTTGATCTATTGTTGAATATACTCTATGCCAAACTTTTGTATGAATAGAGTAGTACCCACTTTAATAATTCTACATATAAATCATCTAAATCTATAGCTTTGCTAGATGCTAACTTTTTAATACCCTCTATAACTTCCTCAAGACCAAATTGGAGATGTTCTTTCTATATAATAGTAGAAGAATTATCTTCTTCTTCTATAAATAAGTTATTGTAAAATGAACAAATATCTTTAAAAAATGAAATTATGAAGAGATTTTATGATAAAAACATTTTTAAAACTATCTAGACTTATTTTTAATGGTGTAAGCAAAATATTACTCTTGCTTCTTGATAAATTTTATTTTCTTAGTTATAAGTAAGCATTTATATACCTTAACTAAACTTTGTTTGTGACTCTTATTTGCACTCTTAATATTTTGTCTAGCCTATATATAATCCTCATCAAACTAAGTCTTCCAAGTACCCTGTGTTGTGAATGTATAACTTGTGAAGTTTTTGTACTCAAAATCTATTCAAGATCTCTATGTTATCTTTTAAGAGTCTATTTTTTATGTGCTAAATTTATATATTTTTTTTAACTTTTGGGATAACTTTGTATTGAATTTTTTCTATTCTTAACTTTTGTTATTTGAGAAAAAATTTGAATTTTTTTAGAAAAAGTCCATATGATGATGACAAGACCCCACTAAATCTTCTCCAACTTTCAACTCCTTAATAAATTCAATATCTTCATAATATCATAAAAATAAATCAATGCAAGAGTTACCTTAAGATCTTTTAAAAGTAAATGATGAATATTGAGCAAATCTAGCAACACCATTACAAATAAGAAAATCAAAAAGTCTTGTCCATTCTAATAGTTGTTGAACCGTGTTATTAATGGACCATTTATAGAATGTTGTGTCTAGTTATGATCTTCAATAATGTGTAAACTACCAACATTATGTTGCATTAAA
>MNCI01010985.1:571-10858 GCA_015680685.1 Gnetum montanum
AAAAAAATCACATACCTCAAACTTGCTTAACCATACACCGTGACACTTACAAGCAAGCCTGGGAAGACAACGAACGATTAACCCCAAGTGTTTCTTGTGGCGTTAAGGCATTTAGTCTGCGGAGTTCGACCGGATCGTGCGTGTATGCTCGTATTCGTATGGTTGAGTGTAGGGGTACCTCGCCACTCATCACCTTTAAGTCACAATGTTAATGTGGATACTAAGGTATGTTTCTTTTGATATGGTAGGCAATGAGATCACTTCATCCATCCATCCACCAATTTCTATGGTTTCTCTCGGCTTGGAAATGTACAGTTCCTTCTTAATAAGAACTTAAATGAATCAGTGACTGGGCATTTCTCAAACTAAGGAAGGACTCAAGGATTGAAAAGGGTGTGACTTCAAGGGAACTTGATGCTTTTGTGTTGGTCATTCTCTTAGGTGCTTGGATGTTTTCTTCTTGAGTTTTCTTACCGTTCCGATGTTACCCAACTATCGAAAGTTGAGATAATCAAAATTAAAAGTCTTTGCATGGTGTGGTTCTCATGCATAAAAACACAAAAAAAAAAAAACAAAGTGAGAATTCAAAGCACACCCCTTAGACGAATAAACTTGGGCTACAAGCACTGGTTATGAAACCAAAAGTGTTCCCTCTAACTAAGGCCCTTTTCGCTTTCCATTCTCTCCTTTGTTTCGTCGGCATGGTGGTGGCTCTTGGAGAGTGCATTCTTGTTGTCCAAGTGGATGGTTTAACCTAATGCGTTAATGTGAAGTCACTAGATGTGGTTGGTGTGAGGCCGGAGTTGGAATGAGAATTGCTAAGTCACATTCATCATAAAACATATAAGGGGCTGTACACCACCTTGTTCTTGGGATTCCATTCCATTTTCTTCTCTCCATCCTTCTCTCCATTATTCACCTCATTGTCGGTTGTATCATTAGTGTATATATTTTGGTTGATGCATTATTTTCTTTTTGGTAAATTCTTACAGTTAAGACTTTAATTCTTGTTCCAAATGACGTTCCCAGGGCCTACGGACTCTTTGAATGTGGGTTTGCCAGGGCATTAAGGGCATGGGCCTGCTTTGGGGAGGACCCACTGACATTGCTATTTGGCACATTAGTTAAATTCTTTCCCTTAACATTTTGCAATTAACGTTATTTTGTTCATTACCGTCTTGACATCCATTTCATCGATGCCATAGTTGTCCCTTTTTATCTATCTTTCTTACTCCTTTTCTTTCTCCATTCTAACACTACCAGAGGTTCGCAATTAGTCATGGGGGTATGGGGCCTGATTTTTTCAATTTTCTCCTAGCCCCAAAGTTTTTGATTTTCTTCCTAACCCCTACACCTTCGGTAGTCATCATTAATATATTCCCAGATCCATATCAACCATACCATAACCTAGCCAATGTACCTACACCGAAGCAAGGTATTAATTACATGATGATTCATTTACCCTTGCTAATATATGATTGTGTTGTGTGTGTAGATGGCAGACATGCAACAACGAATTGGATCTGGAGCAAACACTTGGAATGGAGTAGCGTTGAAGTAGCTATGCAAGGAGTAAGATCGATGGTGCGCTTACGGACGGACAACGAAGGCGCAATCTTAGTGTTGGCAGTAGCAACACTTATTTCTCTCTCTCTTTCTTTCTTAGCTACCAACTAAGGCCTGATGTCATTGTAATAAGGTGTTCACCCTTGTTGTCATGGACACCAGTTTTGTCAAGTCTTGTAATAATGATCTATTCACATGTCATCCCATTAGTTCCATTCCTCTCAATAATTCCATATCTTCCCGATATTATTGTAAGGAACTCAAGGACGAGTTTTCATTCAGTCATGGGGGTATGATGAGATGCGATATCGCGGTAGTAGCGATATTGCATCCCATGCGATATCGCGTACACGATATTGTGTTGTCCTTTGCGATATCACGTACACGATATCGCGGTCCGTCGCCAAATCTATAAATAAGTGGCGGCACTCCCCTTATTTCCCATCCTGGTCTAGAAGTAGGGAAACTCTGGCAGTTTGATCACTCCAGAGATAGATTATTTTCCATGTGCCCGCAGTAGGAGTCCTAGAGTGAACGACTCTTTATTCGAGCAACATTATACCTGAACACAAGTTGTGTACCACAATAAAGAAGAACTTGATTGGATAAACCTTGCAGTGCATGGAATAAGATTTTATTTAATTGTTATTTATTGCTTTCCTAGAATGCGGTATGAGTACGACTTGATTACGAGCATCTCATGTGACTACTTGGTAACCCAGTGGCGTATCCAAGATCTATGCTTGGTAATCCCAGTGGTAGTCGTGCATGGCAGATGTGTACGATTAGTCAAGGAATTGGTTGCTCATCGCACATAGGCTAGATAGATTCTCTCAACCCTTTCCTCCTAGTTAGGTGCCTCAATATGACCACTTCGAGCACGTGCATTACGCGCGATGATCCCAGCAACGATTAGCGTTTGGTAGCCGCGGTTGCATCGGTTCAAGGTGTGTATGGTAAGTGGGAATGGATGCTGACGCTAGTTAATTTAGACTTAATCCTTAGTTAGAGTTAGTTAGTTTCTCAACCCTTCACCTCGATAGCATAGGAGAAAAACATTTAAAAGCTATAAAAATCATATACCTCAGACTTACTTAACCATACACCATGACAACAAAAAGTAAGTTTGGGAAGACAACGAATGATTAACCCCAAGTGTTCCATGGGGTGTTTAGGCATTTAGTCTGCAGAGTTCAACCGGATCACGCATGCTACGCTCATTTCATATGGTTGAGTGTAGGGGTACCTCACCACTCATCACAATGCATATCAAAAGAGATCATTAGAAATAGAAGGTGTTATTACTAAACAATATGAAATATTTTATGTTTAGTTCATAAATAAAAAGGTAACAAATTTTATAATTAAGCTCTTATTGATGATGTTGGCAAGGGTTTGATTTTCGAAGGAAACCCAGTTTGTATTATGAGACGTGATTATGAGATATACATGTTTAATTGGAAGCTTAGAAAGAGCGCTTTGTGTCTTACGCATGGACTCAAATGACTTCTCAACTTTGAATTTTTAAATCACCACCATATAGACATTGAAGCTTTTAATAACCAAGCCATAGATCATTTTAATACTTGTATTATAGTAAATATTCTAATTTGCTTTACTATATGAGGTGATATTAAGAGTTATCTGAATCTTCTCAACCAAAACAAAATACCTCAACTAATGTAAAAGGTTCACTTTGAGACTTTGAGGACAATGGGATGATGTACGTGCCTATGGACAGCCAATGTTGAAACATGATTAAACTACATTTTATATGTGTATGCTAAGAAAAAAAAAGGAATAACAAAATGTTCTATGATAACAAGAAATATTCATATGTTGTTATACATATATTACATATCCCTTATCAATGCATTTCAGTTTCAGCTTCAAAACTACACATCCCTTATCAATGCATATTAAAAGAAACCATTGGAAATGAAAGGAGTTTCATTACCGAATGTTGTGAAATAGTTTACTTTTATCTCTAAAAAGAGAGAGGTACCAATGTTAAGGACTCTACCACAGCTAGTTGTTGTCAAAACATATCCTAGATTTAGAGTACCTCTAAGAATAGAAGAGAAAAAATGGATAGATTATTGTTGGGCACAGTTGCTACTACACGATATTTTTAGAAACGTAAAATGTGATTTGGGAAAAAATGATGAAAAAATTGAACTAAAATGGATTTCTATTCGATACATATATGAATTGGAAAACGTTATATCATACATATCATCTCAGATCCATGTGAAGAATTTGTGGTTAGCATTCAATACATTTGTAACCTTAGATGTTGTGTATTGACAAAGGGATGATCCACGACAACAAAGATTTAGAAAAGTTTTGATGAATATACGAGAAGGAAAAATCAATGATGATGTTTATGAATTTTTGAGCTTTAAAATGGATCTTCCATTGACATCAAATGGGCAAGATGAGTTTGTAGCACTATCTCGAGTAAAGAGTATTGCCAATTTGATGATATTCCCTCTGATTTCGAAAGAAAGATACATCAAGATATTAAAGGATTCTCACCTTCAAAGTAGATTGGATGTAAAACAATGCATTAAATCTAATGAAGAATGATTTTGCAATTTTTTTTGATGATGTATTTTTACTATTGTGGATATCAAAACACTTTGCATTTTTTCAATTATGCAAGTTTGAATATTGATAAGTTAGTGGGGTATTTTAACATGTTTTTAGTTATTGAATAATGGATTGTACAATCCGCTCTATTTTTTATTTATAGTTTCGTGAATTATTTATAACTTTAGAAAAATAATGTATAACTTAACAACTACCTTTAAAAAAATGGATTGGAATAATGTATAACTATATATACAATTTTTTTAATTTCTTATATTTAACTGATCACTGCAAGAGACTAAGCTAATGATGTTGTAACTACAATGCCATGCATCTATAAATTTAATGACTCTAAGTTGATGATAATGTAATTTGCACTCATAAAGTAAAGAAAGCATATTAATTGTATCCTCGCTCGTATATATATAAAATCACTGGTCCAAGTGATGCATAAAAATTTTGATTCGGATACACTCGGTAAAAATGCAAAAAGGCGTCAAATTGGAGGCCTACCGCCCAAGATAACATAAAGCGTACATGATACATTGCGAGCGCCTTTTTGTTATAGACTGAAATGCACGGCACGGCACAGAACGCATTTTAACGCTCCACAAATTTAACATGCCTCATGTCACCATGTGGCATAGGTGCCTCATGTCCGGCATCATCTAATTACCGTTTAAGCATTGTTTGTTTGTTTGTTTGTTTCGGAATTTGTAGGTTGAGTAAAGCTGAACGTGGTGATTTTGGTGACCATCCCGCCCGCTAAGCCACCTCTTTATTTACACCATCGATTTCATTTTATTTTATATTGCTACGATTTAGCATTCATAAGTTGTCTGATAGATATATCTACGACTCGGGGACAGCTTTCTAATCTATACTTGACACTTTAAAACACGGAATCCGCACAGTAATAGCGACGTCGTGTTTTGAAAAAACAGTATCAGCGCCTTTGAAGGAAGGGCTAACTAAAGCTCTATCTTAACACATGACATCCTTGCTCTAAATTAAAGCCAAATCCACGCTTGCAATAGTCAAAGAGCGGTCCAAATCATACACAAATCTATCTCTGTGCTCCAAATTAAACCCAAATCCCCGATTCCAATATATGAATGAGATATTGAGCTACTGCGACGTACACGTTTAGACAAAAACATAAAAATGGTCCACATATCATACCCAATCCATGTCTGTAACATTCAGAAATATGGCATCTATCATACACATCCATCCATGCACATATAAGAGATAGTGAGACACTTTTACTATGGTATTCAAAATACCGAGGTCATGACTAATACAAGGACAGGGCTACAACTTTAATTCCTGTCGGTAACATCATGCAGGTATAAGTCAGCAACCTGAACAATGCTGTGTTTTGGGGAGACCAAAACCTCATCATCGCCAGAAGCCTCGTTTTTGAAGGTCGGCTCCAATAGCCACATACAAGCCTGTAACTCCACCTGCAGCGGCACTCACTTTCCTGGAGCATGTACCTCTACCATTGGATGGTACCTCAAAAAGAAATTCCACCACATTTCCTGCATCCGTGTTTTCATTATCCAGAACACCAAATAGCTCCTCTGCAACCCCTCGTAAAACCAATAAACACACAAGAAAAATGCATTGGAATTTAGTACCCACAGGTGGACCATGCACGAAAGCTTCTCAAAACCCCATCATAAGCAAGGGTAAAAAGTAAACACTAAATTTACAACCCAGAAAGTAAATATGCATGAAATGCAGCACTCACAAATCTAATATGCATGAACGTTTCGGAGAAGCGCCTTATAAGCGAAAACAAAAATAAAAGGGAAAAAAATGAAAGAAATCTATCACCCAAAGAGAAAAAATGCATGAAAATGTCATTTAATAGATAAAATGCATAGAGCCTGCATTTTCCTAACCAATGAGAGAATGCCGAGACTCCAGCAGCAACACCAGCCTCTCCAAAAAAGGCTTCATCACAATCGCTGTCTCCGTAACGGAAGCACTGTTTCCCGCAAACCTTCCACTTCTCCGCCAACGACCTCTTCTGCAATTTCTTTCAAACAAAGCTTTGCACAAACGATTTCTTGGTTATCATTTCCATTATGAGCTCAGCAATCTGTCCCCATATATGGTTAATAATATAAACTTAAAAAAAAAAAGCTCAAAAGACCTCAACCAGCGAAAAACCCAAAGCCAAAAAATATATATACAAACAACACAAACAATAATTTGCAGGAAAAACGTTTTTTAAAAAGGACCCAACCTAGAATCAGTAATTCGGAACTAACAAAAGAATATAACGCTAACCTTGCGAAATGCAGATGAAGAAGAAAGCAGGCTTGTTTTATCTCTGTGAGGAAGCTTCAGCACGAGATTGACATGATCTGCAAGAGCAGCTGCAGGGGTGAGCTGCTGCAGATCAATAGTAACAGAGGCACCGACACCGACTGAGTTTTCCTTTTCCTGTTTGGTTGTGGCTGGACCATCATGACAGGCCTTTCAAAGCCAGTATCCAGATTCTTCTGTTTCATTATGCTGAAATTAACGGAGTACCTTGCTCCATTTTTGTGCTTTGAAGACGTGAGGAAGCCGAGATCTAGAGAATGGGCTCCGCTTCTGTATTCTGCAACGATTTTAGAAGCCAAATGACCCCTCTAGTATACTCCTTTCTCGGCAGGCTCTGCAATTTCGGCCATCACGTTTCCGCACATTTTGCTTCTTCTTCTGCTCCTCCTGTATTTCACTCCATTGCCACAGGAATGTGTTTGATGTTGGCAAATGCCGTGATTCTTATGAGGACGGGAAACTTGAGGAGCAAGTTAAAAGCTACCTCTGCAAAACGGTTCAGGCACGGAGGGAAATCGGATTTCTCAAGGCCGTACGATTCTCCACTGAAACGTATTGCAACTTTACAAAAGTGCTTTTTCCCCCTTTTAATTTACGTTGCAGAGGTACGCATGAACGTCTACCAAGTTTACTTTCCAAAGGTGCTGGGTCCCTTTTTTAATTTTTGTTTCCTTTACGTTGCAAAAGTTACGCATGCACCGAATATTGTGCAATTGCAAAGAAAAGTAAAATGAAACTACTCACGTTGAAACTGGCTGGGGCAATTCCACTCCTTGGCACAGGACATGATTTATGTTATAAACATTTTGAGATCAGAATTTCAAATTTGCCGAGTTATGATGTACTCTTTTAAATAATGGCTTTGCATAGGTTGGGTTCAAAACTTCGAATCTAAAAGCTATAACATACGATGGACAATAAGTCTCCGCCATCTAGTTTGACTTTTCAAAATCTTCAAATCATTTTGAAACTCAAACTAAAATTGAAATTGAATTTTATTTCATCCATGGAGACTTAAGAAGATCTATTAGATACATGAAATATATAAAGCATGAGCTTTAAATATATTATTTACAAAGTTGTGAAGTGTTCTTGGCTGTATCATAAATAACTAGCAAGATTAGTGGTTGATACTCCATTTTCTTCAAATTTCTTCCATATAGTGGCATTGGAGAAAATTATGATTTCCATCTTCAATGGTCACAAAATCTACAAATTCTTTCTTCTAGTGGAATGTTGTACCATCTACCTATCTCAACTCTAAATAGTGAAATATATCCTATAATATTATCCAAATAGAATTTTTTTTCTTTTATTCAGTAGCATTGCATAATTTTTGTAGAGCAATTTTTCCGACAACCCTTCAACATTCTTTGGGGTTGCAATGTAAAATAGTTTCTGGAATATTCCATTTCCTAATCTTTTCATGTTGAAACCATCCTTTATCCTGGGATGCATACACAACTTTTTTTGGAAAATTTATCATCATTGCTATAGAGTAGGTGATGTATATAAGCCACAAATTGACAAATACCTTCAATCTCTAAGGGCATCGAATTAGCTTCCAAAAACATGATATCATATTGTGTTTGTGGCTTTACCTTAAACACTTCTAGCAAAAACATTTTTGCATATTTTCCATTTTTTTCCATTATTTACTTGCAATGTTAGGATCCTAAACTGCACATCCATACAAGACTTTAGGAATGACAACAGTGCAAAACAATTGCCTATGTGTTTCCCATGATAAAATATGCTCTTTCTTGCATATGCTTCTAAGTCCAAATATAACTTTCATCCCCCCTGCCACTCTTTGAGAAATATATTTATCCCATCTGTAATGATTAGAACATTCAAGGCCCAAATATTTATATGTTGGAACTATTTCAATTGTTGCATTTCCAAATTGAAAATTAAAATTCCTATTTTGAACTCTACAAGCCATAACTTTAGTTTTGTGCACATTAATTTGCATTCCAAAATATGAACAAAATTTATCTAAATTTTGTAACATACATTGTAAGCTTTCCATTGATTTGGAGATCAATTCAACATCATCTGTAGATAGTAAAATGTTAACAAGGAAGTTGTCTACAAAGGATGAATATTTGTTATCAATCTCTTGCATCCATGTCTTCAATTCATCAATGAAAATTCCAAATGGAGTTGGGGAAAGAGGACATCCCTGCTTAACACCTATAGTGCTATGTATTATGGTACTATAATTTGAAATACTATCATGTAGCTGCATATACACTTTCTTATAAAGGATTTGAATTGCGAACAATAAATCTAATGGAATGCCAAGATTATGTAATCTTTGCCATAATTTACTTTAAATGACTGAATCATAAGCATTGGAAAAGGCAACGAAGCAAATGAATGCTTGTTACTTGGACCTTTAGCTTGATCAATAAGATACTTAAGAGTACATAGATGATCCACATTAGAGTGACTTTGCCTGAAACCTGCTCATGAGATGGCATGTATCTTTCTTTCTTTTGCTCATTTTCCAAGCTTCTCTTCAATAACAATACCTAAGAATTTCCCAAAAATTTTATTGATGGCAATCATTGTATAATTATTTAAATCAAACTTGCTACTTTTTTTTTGAATAAGACAACTACTCTATTGATGCACTAATGCACCATTTTCTTTCAAGCCCAAATTCTAATGCATGATTAAGTTGCTTCCAAACTGCTTTCCATGCTAGGAGACCTTCCCACTTTGGCATCTCTGAATATAAACATTGGGCATCCATAGCTTTATTTGATACTAGTATGTTTATTCTTGCTAAAATCTTCAAATCATTTTATTGGTGATGAGTGGCGAGGTACCCCTACACTCAACCATACAAATATGAGCGTTTCATGCACAATTCGGTCGAACTCCAAGAACCAAGTGCTTATGCGCCTTAATGGAACACTTAGGGTTAATCAATCGTTGTCTTCCCAAACTTACTTGTATTGTCACAGTTGTATGGTTAAGTAAGCTTAAGGTATATGATTTTTATAGCTTTTGTATTTTTTATGTCTTCTGCTAATAAAGGAGAGGGAGAGAGAACTAAGTGGCTAGCTTACATTAACTAGTTTCTAAATGTTCCTAACACTAGTATCTGTTCCCACTTGTGTACACATCCTAAACTAGTGCAACGCTGCTGGTATTACCAAACGCTAATTGTTACTAGGTTACCAAGCGCTACACACATGCTCGAAGCGGTCGTACCGAGTGTATTTAACTAATGGGGTTGAAGGTTGAGAGAGATATTAATTAACTAGAAAAGCATTAAATAATAATTAATTACTAATTAGCTTAATCTGTATGCTGCAAGGTTTATCATAAAGTTCGTCTTTATTTCCGTACACAAAATTGTGCTCAGGTACAAATTGCTCGAATAAAGATCTGTTCACTCTATGACTCCTATTGCAGGCACACGGAAATAATTCTAACTCTGGAATGACAAAACTACAAGAGTCTGGCTAAGGATCAAAATCTAATGTATGGGAACCAAGGGCGCCACCTCTTATTTATAGAAGATGAGGCAGGACATGATATCACGTGGTGGATGTGATATCGTGTACGCGATATCGTAGTTCATCATACCCCCATGACTGAATGAAAACTCATCCTCGAGTTCCTTACAAAATATTGGTAAGGTATGGGATTATTGACTTTAATGACAACTAATGGTGAATGGGATGACACGTGAACGGATCAACATTACAATACATGGCAACATTAATGTTCATGACTACAAAAGTGAACACTATACACAATTGACATCCAGCC
>MNCI01010985.1:20543-37303 GCA_015680685.1 Gnetum montanum
TTTTTTAATTCTACTCATTACTTAGTGTTTTGTTTCATAATGTCATGAGTAGCTTGTGTGTGGTAGGTAACAAACACGAAATTGAATAGTGAGTTTGAACCTACATCTTATGACTTGAGAAATAAGTACCTTATCATCACTCCAAGTGGAGATTTTGTTATTTGTTTTTACGTCATATGTAATTGAAATTTTATTATGTCCATAGACCCTTTGGATCTATTAGATAATAAAACTACACATGCTATGAGTTTTGAAAATATCATTAAGAAAATTACAAGTATTCTTGATAAAATTTGGAAAAAATCAACCAAATTTAAAATCATAATATCTCATTTGTGTCTAGTATGCTTCAATGTAGGAGATTGCAAAAATAAAAATAAAAAATGTGGTATTCAGCTTCAATACTATTTGTATTGCATAGTTAGCATATTTGTCCTTCATAAGTAATCTTGAGCCAGCTACATATTTTAACTTTTAGATGATGAGATCCCATTCATGCATTGATGATTGTGCATTATAAATGATAAGAAATAACAACATATTAATAGTTTACCTTTGAATTAAAGCTTTAATTGATACTATTAAAATAAAAATGTTATTTTCCTTTACATTTTCCTAAAGTTTTTCAAATACTACTAATTTCACCAATTTACGAACTTGATTAGGATCGAAATAAAGAATATATTTTGAAGTGTTCCTTTTATTAAGCTATAGAACTCTATCATGAAGCCATACTTTATCATGGATTTTCATCATAACCTTTTTCAAGTATTTGTCTAATAAAGATGTAGAAAGATTATGAATATAAGTTATCAACTGATAAATAGTTTCAACATCTAATGGTATCAACTTTGCTTCAACAAGAAAAATATTATATTATGTCTATCTCTTCACTTTAAATTCATTGAGTAGAAAATGCTTCAAAATTTATCCTATTTATTTCCAATATTTATTTACTAGAGTTAAACCCCAAATAACACATCTATAAAGAATAGTAGGTTAAAAATGACATGATAAAGTTACTTTCAAACATCCCAAGCTAGAATAGATTCCTTCTTATATTTATTTTTTAAAAGCAAATAAGACTTTCATACCACTTGCAACTTTTTGAGTAATGCACTAATCCCATTTGTAATTGCAAAAGCATTCTGGGCCAAGGTACTTGTAAGAGGAAATTATGTCCATATATTCATCTCCTATAGTAAAATTATACATCTTTTTTTGTATGTCACTAGAGAGTTTCTCCCATAGATTCCACAATCCAAGCTCACTGATGAGTCATGATTTGGTCAACTCCAATATCGGATATGCGATATTGAGGCCCAGGAAATGATGTTGGATATTTGATATTGTCTCCTCTATGCTATCCTATAAATACAACACTTGGATGCACAGTTGAGGGATAGTTTTAGTTTCAAATTTTAGTTAGCTTTTTTATTTTCAGTTCTGTTATTCCTAGTGCATGCTTGCAGTTTGATGTTTGTGATTGTATGACATTCTTATTTCAAGTGTGATGTACTTGTACATGTTACATGACCAGAAATAAAGATCGAGATTAATTCCATCATTGTAGCATCCACTTAGATTTATTATTGCTTTCAATTATTTAATTATTTCATTATTTACTATTTTCCTTAGTTAATGTTTCCATTTATTGCTATTTATGATTCCTATCATTAAGCAGAATGAGTACGACTAATCACGAGCACTTAACTATAATTACTTGTTAACCCTGCAGTGTATCATTTGGTAAGCCTAGTGACATATGCTTGGTAATCCCAGTGGTAGTTACGCAAAGTCCAAGGTGTGTATGGATGATGAGGAATGGATATTCATCACATGTAGGTTAGTGTAGATTTTACTTTCCACTATTTATTAGCTTAATTAATTTATCTCTTCATTGTCATTAGGAGCAGCTTAGGATTAGGAAACACCAATCATGTGCCTCACTTTGGACTAAATCATATGTGTGACAAAGCTACCACTAGTTCAAGTGGAAAGATAGCGAATTGTAATAAAAAACATAATGATTGAGATGCACAACTAGTCCCATCCACGGAATTTGATTAGATCATGCATAAATGCTTGTGATTCATATGGTTGGGCATAGGGATACCTCGTCACTCATCATTGGCACTGTTGTCAGGGATTATGCTAGTTATTTAGATTAGTTATATTATACGGGATCATTGTAAATGCATTAACGATCTATCTTTTAGAAAATATTAATATTAAATGACACACAGTATTAATTGAAAAAAATGTCTCTTTCGCATTGTATAGTGAAGACATTCATTAGAGAACTAACGAGTTATATGGTGAAGAAAATTAGAGGGACCAACCTTATGTACGGATTTCATATGTTCATGATCACCATGATGACACTCAAGGTCTACATTCACCTAAGGCAGACAACCCTGGAGGAGATGAAGTAAGTCATGGACCAAGGAAGGCCTCAAGGCGTAAGGCCTTCTCGAAACTTGGAAAAGATAAATCAAGGTACCCTGGGGAACACCATAGAAGCTATGGAAATCCTTCTAGTTCCTCATCCTTCACTTCCTCTTCAACCTCTAGTTTTGATGAAGATGAATGTAGGTATAGAGATCAAGCTCATCACGAGCATCAAAATAAAAATGACAATAAAAATTGAACCCACGGGAGAAATAAAGACACCAAAATGAACATAGGAAAGATCCTCACAATCAAATGGATATAAATAGAAATTCTCATCACAACATGTCTAATGACGATGAAACCTTGTTGGCCATTCAGAGCCTGATAGAAATCATAGAGGTAGTTAAGATACCTCACAAGCATCACAGGGCAAGTCACCTACCTAGGTTTGATATGAATAATATTCATAAATTTGCAAGGGGCTACGAATCAAATCAACAACATCATATACAAGCCTTCCATGATGCTTGTGCCTTATACAACATTGAAAATGGATGGAAAAAGCTTAAGCTCTTTTCTAGGATAGTAATCAATATAGTTGAAATGTGGTATAGATCATTAAAACCAAATTCAATCTAACGATGGTCTACAATGTTGGAACTCTTCAATGAGAAATACCAAACCTAAGCAAGGGTGTCTAACCTGAGGAGACAAATTCAAGGATGGAGATAAGAAAAACATGTACTACATTAGCCATTGAATTGGCTTTTTCACTTTTATGTTGTAACACAAAATTAAATTCTTGTAATTGTGCAACCCACTTCATGTGCTTTGCATTCATCTTTTGAAAGTGTAGTGCTTTGTGGTCCATCATCAAAGTGAACATTATGAACAACAAGTAATGCCTCCAATGCTTAATTACTTGAAGAATAGCATATAACTCATTCTTATATATGGTACATTTTTACCTTGACTCATTCAAATTTTCTAGAACTAAAGAAACAAGCCTTCCTTCTTGTGAAAGTACCCCATCAATGGCAAGTCTACTTACATTTACCTCCACCTAGAATGCTTCACTAGTAATTTTTTCTTTCATTGAGTCAAAGCTTTCTTGGGTATCATTATCCCACTTGAAATCTTTATTTTTCTTTAACAAAGAAAACATAGGCCATAAAGTACTACTAAAATTTTTTATGAACCATATATAAAAATCTACTAAACTGAGGAATGATCTTACCTTTCCAATATTCTTAGGAGTCGTCTACTCCCTAATAACCTTCACCTTGGTAGCTTCAAATCAAATTTGGTTTGTAGAAATCACATGTCCTAAATATCTTATTTTCCTCTTAAAGAAATGAATTTTCTTCACATTGATCACCAAATGTACCTCCTCTAACTTAAGACACATCATCCATAAATGATCCAAGTATTCTTCCTCATTAGAGATATACACCAAAATATCATCAAAAAAGATAATACAACACTTAGTAATCAAGTCCTTTAGTTACCTCATAGCCTTGGGCATAGTATGCGATCATCACCTTATGCTTAAACAAAAACTAAGGGATCCAAAAAGGGTTAATTATTAAGGAAAATTTACCAAAACTAATGGTGATCCTTTGCTAACTACAAGTGATGCTAAAAGAAATGCCTAAGAAAGAAGGCCTTTTACTAAGCACGAAAACAAAGCTAAGAGGGGGACAATGTAGGATATGCCCATGGAAAAATCATAGCACATACAAGATAGTAGCTCAAGCATCACATGTTTGCTAGATCCATGACATGATGAGAATAAATTTCAATCCATCCTTCAAGAATGTTTCACATAACTAGAGAAGCATCAACATAATAATCAAGGTTGGAAGTCTACCATCGCTAGTAGCAACAAGAAGAATCATCTTCAGTGGATTTTTTAAGATCTTTGGAAATTTTGTAATCTTCAATGTCTATCTAATCTTCCTTTCATTTTTTCATTTTGTAATGAATCCACTCAAATAAAATTTTGTAATGTAGCACTCAGAGCTAGTTAGTAGTTAGCATTAGTCAATAATCCCATTGTTTCCAATTTTTTTTAAAAGAAAGCTTGGTCCTATCCTATTAACTCAAGGATGAGTTTTCATTCAATTGTGGGGGTATGATGAAGCATCAATTGGTTGCATTGATGTAGCCTCTTTGACACAGTTGCTTCAAAGCAACCACTTTGACATAACTGCTTAAAGTGGTTGCGTCGATGTAGCCATGTCAATGAGGTCCCATTGACACATTGTCTATTTTTTCCTATAAATACATGTACTCTAGCCATGTATTGGAATTCTTTGATTAATAGAGTAGCTGAACTCTTGCAATTTTATTCCATAATCTTTTTTTTTTGTTTTACAATGTTGGAAGAAATAGAAAAATGATAAAAAATTGTAAAAAAAAAAGGTGAAAATTACGTATTAGTTCTTGAACTAGGATGGATCATCTCCCCCATGACTAATCTTATGACTGCACATTTGAGAGATGGACTGCATAATCCCTTGGTTATACACCATCAGCTTCCCATCTATCACCATTACTAATTTAATTAATCATGTGGTAGCACATCTACCATTGATGGTAGTCTCATTTGGATCATTCGGAGATGTATCTTCATCTGGACTTGAAGGTATTTTCATTTTGCGAGATCCAAATGTGTTTGCTTCTTCTTCTTGATTTTCAATTTTAATTCTTGAGTCTTCGTGTTTAATATCCTTTTCCAATGTATAATTAAAGTGTAAGATATATGCATCTAAGTCCTCTGTTTGGTTCATTTTCTTAACTCGAGAACTAATAAGTAGATTGGTTGCTTTCATGCATCTTTGAAATAGTTTTATATTCTTATTTTCAAGCCACTTGGTATCTTCTGGTTTAGTGGCTACTACATAGATTGGTTTTTGCTCACACAATTGCTCTTGAACTTTATGGTGGGTCGGTACAAGTGTTGTGTTAATATTTTGAACTTCAAATCCATAACTACACCCTTTATCATGATTAGTTATGCATGGATTTTTCTTTTGTCTCTCCATAGTGCTAGATTCATCAATTCCGTTAGGTGTTGGAGTAACAATGGATGTTGTTGACCTTTGCATAGGATTAGAGGACATTCATTGTAAAAGGAAGGGTGTTGTACTTGATTGGAATTATGTTGGTTTGGAGAAGTTAATAGGTCTGTGAGTGTTATGCTTATGCATGGGAACTGTCCTAAACAAAGGACATTTTCAAGATTGTGATGACGATATACTAGCATTATCATGTCTATGTATGTTCGTAGCACAAGTGACATTTTTTAATTGATGTTGTGGTGCTAAACCGTCCTGTGTTGCTAGCTGTGACATGTGATGGAGTGGAGTATGAGAATATTAAGGATATGATGGAGGGGATGAGGTTTGAGGTGATGATCCTTCAAAAGATGTCACAGGTAAATGATATTTAGGAAAGTGGTCATAGTGATTTGAAGTAGAGGAAGTAGAACTAGTTGGGGAAATAGGTTCTTGAACATAATATTTGTATGGGTTCTACTGACAATAAGGGTAGGGTTGGTTTGATGATGGCCTCCCCAAAATTGTGGGTTTTGTCACTGTAATTGATGATAATGTTAAGGTTGGTAAGAAGGCCCACTAGGATAGTACGATTGGTTGTAGGGCTGTCTATAATTACCTTGTGAGAAAGGTAATTTCCTAGGCATTTGCTTTTGTATGAACTTGGGATTTAAAGAAAAATCCCCATAATCATGTAGATGTAACATGATTGGGCAATAGCCCTTTGGATATTCATATAAGCATATGTCACATCCATCATCTTCCTCAATGGTTGAGTCTATAGCCTTTTCTTCTTTAGCCATGTGCCCTTTTTACTAATAAGTGTTCCTACCAATTTCTTGGTTCTTGTGCCTCCATTTTTGTGATCACTTGATTCATTTTGCGTTACTCCCTCCTCTATAATTTCTATGTAGGTTGTAACTTCCTCATTTATTCATTCTGACATCTTATCTAACCTTGCTTCAAGCTCATCAATAGACTTTTGTACTAACAAGTTTTGTTGTGAAATCATCTCATCGAGGGCTACCTCATTATCCTTATCATAGATATGGACCATTTTCTTTTGAATAGTTAGATCCCAATTTTTTTCCTCTACATTCTCTCATTTACATAGCTCTCCTTATTCTTTTGCCACATGCTTAATTAGCTTTTGGATCTAATGGATTCCTAGTTCATATAATTGACCTTGAGCATACATTCCAAGGCTCTCTCTTGTTTGGCTATGAAGCCCATCTATTATGTGAAAAATTTACTCTTCTTAAGAGAAACCATGGCCTGGATATTTATTCAGTAGAGAATAATATCTATCTAAGGCCATATCCAAGGGTTCATGTTGTTCTTGTTTCCATCCTTGGATTTTTTTCCTTAGATTGGACACCCTTGCATAGGTTTGGTATTTCTCATTGAAGAGTTCTAGCATTATGGACCACCAATGAATTGAATTTGGTTTCAACGATCTATACCACACTTCAGCTTTATTTATTAGTGTCCTAGGAAAGAGTTTAAGCTTTTGCCATCCACTTTCAATGTTTGGTAAGACACAGGCATCATAGAAGGCTTGAAATATGGATCAAAATCATAGCCTCTTACAAATTTAGGGATGTATTGATATCAAGTCTTTTGATGCAACTTTTCTTGCAATGCCTATGGGCTATTTTAATAGCCTTTGTGATCTGCATCATGCTCTTAGCAGCCAACAAGGGTTTACCTTCATCAGACATGTCTTGGTGAAAATTTCTATTTCTATTTATCTAATTGTGATAATTTTGTTAATGCTCATTTTGATGTCATTGATTTTTCCTTTGGTTTCAATTTCTATTTTTATTTCAACCCCATTGTGAAGCTCTATCTCTATACCTATGTTCATCTTCGTCAAAACTAGATGTTGAAGAGGAAGAGGAAGATGAGGAACTAGGAGAGTTGACATGGCTTCTATAGTGTTTCCCATGGTTCCTTGATTTATCTTTTCTAGGTTTTGAGGAGGTCCTATGCCTTGAGGCATTCCCTAGTCTAGGACTTACTTCATCTCCTCTAGGATTAGCTAGAGTTTAGTCCTTAAGTGTAGTTAGGGTGGTCATGAACATATGGAATCCCAACATGAGGTTGGTCACTCCAATTTTCTTCAGTATATATCTCATTAGTTCTCCAATGAATGTTCTCTCCATACAATGCATTATGCTTCATTGTGAAAGAGACATTTTTGTTAGTTAATGATGTCTATGACTTAATATTTTTTGAAAGATAAATCATTAATGTGTTTACAATGATCATGTATGATATAACTAATCTAGATAACTAGTACCATCCTCGATAATGATGCCAATGATGAGAAGTGAGGTACCCCCTACACCCAACCATATGAATCACAAGCATTCACTATCTGGTCAAATTCCATGGATGGGACTAGTTGTGGCATCTAGATTGTTATGCCTTGATCACAGTTCACTATCTTCCCACTTGGACTAGTGGTAGCTTTGTCACGTATGGTTTAGTCCAAAGTGAAGCATATGATTCTTGATGTTGTTTCAGCCTTAGTTTGCTCCTAATGACAATAAAGAAATCAATTATTTAACTAATTAGCAATAGAAAGTAAAATCTAAGCTAGCCTATAGGTGATGAGTGTCCATGCCCAACTTGTTGTACACATCCTGAACCCATGTATCCACTACTAGGATTACCAAGCACTATGCTACTAGGCAAACCAAGCAATAATGCTACTGGGATTACCAAGTAAATACATGTTTACACTTAAAACTAGTTGCGCGCATTCCACCAATTCATGAATATGCATGGAAACATAAATATTAACTAAGTACATAAAACATAAATTGCATGAAAAGTAAATTTAATCTAAGTCAAAGTGCTGCAATGAATAAGAATCAATCTTGATCTTGTTTCTGTTCATGAAATCTATCTAGGTACATTACCACTCGAATAAGACATCGTACAACTAACTTAGATCCACACTGTAGCACTCTTATGTCAAAGCAGCTGCATTAAGGCAGTTGCGTCAACACAACCAACTAATGCTTCATCAAACACTTAAAAATCAAGTCCTTTAATACATCATGCATCAACCTCATGAATGTAGTAGGTGCATTTGTGAGCCTAAATAGCATCACCAACCATCCAAATAATCCATTTGGCATCTTGAAACTATCTTCCATTTATTACCAAGCCTAATTTTAATTTGATGGTATCCACTCTTTAGATAAAATTTGCTAAAAATCTCCACATTGGTAAGAACATCAAGAATATCATTCATCCTTGGAATATGAAACCTACACCTCACTATTATACTAGTCACTTCTCTACAATCAATGTACATCCTCCATTTACCATTATTCTTCTTTGGTACTAGCACTACTAGAACTGCATAAGGTGAAATGGATTTCCTCATAAATCCATATGTAAGTAACTCCTCTACTTACCTTTGTAATTTAGCCTATTGATTTAGTGCCATCTAGTAAGCCCTCTTATTTGGAATGGTAGCACTATGAATAAAATCAATCTAATATTGTACATTTCTCATTAGTGGCAATTCATCTAATTCCCTCTTGAACACCTTGGAAAATTTCTCCTTCAAGCCTAGCACACTCGTAGGAAGTTCGCCTTGCACATCATCATAGTTAGAAGCAACTGCTATGATAATAATAGATCTAAAACCTATTTCATTATATTTCTTAATGTATTCTCTCTCTCCTATAAGGATTAAAAAAACATTAAGAGAGCTTTGCTACCTCACTTATTTAGCTATCATGGGAATCAACTCATGAATTCCATCAAATCTAGTTATGCTTCATACATTTCTTAATCCATCAAACCAAGCACCATTATTAAAATTCCAAGGTCTACTATGAATGATATCAGTATAAACTATTGGAAGCATATCACACTCCACAAAATCATGAAAACCTTCAATTTTAAATGTTAAAGTACATTATTTCCTTACCTCTTGAAAAAAATAGCTAGACAACCAATGCACTTTATAATGCCTAGGATGAGGATTAGTTACCAAACTCAATCTAAGAACTACCCTAGAAAAAAATTAATATATTCTTTGGATTCCCCATCAATCAAAATATGAATCCATTCCCACTAATCAAACATCTAGTTCCAATTCGAAATAATAATTTTCTAGCAAAATGATCTTCTTTATTCACATTTTCCATGAATACACAAGAATTAATTTAGAAACTTCTTTACTCTTAAGAGCATTAGGATTACCTTTCTAAAGAGCTTAGCTTAATGTCTCCTCCACCTCCATGGTTTGTACATCTTTTCCTTTGGCTATCTTCTGAAGTAGATTTTCCTATTACTTATGTTCACATTCTTCATATTTGAAGCATTGAATCTTCAATGAGATGTTGTCTTAATCCTTGCCTTCCTTGCCTTGGTCCTTCATGGCTTTGCTCTTCTCATCATCCTTGATGAGCAACGAGTATACCCTATGCTTAACCATATGAATCACAAGCATGTACTAGTGATCTGGTTGAATTCCATGGACTCAGTTCCTAAGTTTGCCCATAGTCAAAGATTGTGAACCAAAGGGTCATGTGACCATCGTCTTCCTAACTCACACTTGTGTATGCTTTCTATATGGTTAAATATGATTTAAGGTATATGATATTTATTTTTTTTATATTTTTATATTTTTTATCTTTAGTTCTATGTGGGTAGATGAATATTTAATGAATAACTATTTTAACTACCTAACTTATTCTAAAGGCTAACTACCCTAACATAAGTAGTCGTATCCACATACCATACATATCTCAAACTAGTATTAATGGTACTAGATTACCAAGTGATTATTACTAGGTGTACCAAATGGCTATTGCTAGGATTACCAAGTGTTATGCTTGAAGTAGTTGTACTTATGTGTCCATGATTAATTACATTCACTGCTATGACATGAAATGTAAACTGCATTTAAAGTAAAGTGCTAGTAAGAAGATTAATCTAATGCAACTGATACAATGAATGCTAGAAATCTCAACTTTATTGTCATTCATCCCAATGCATTTAGGTACATAGTGCTTGAATGAAGTTCCATACGATCTGTCTCACTCACACTATGGACATGCAAAGGAAAAATATCCTAACTCTAGGAAAGAAAAACTACAAGGACTTCACTATGCTACTGACACAAGGTCTCATAAATGTAGTTGGCACATGTATTTATATAGGTTGCACCTACATTAGCGTGAACACATCTACATCAATGCATATAGTAATGCATCCCCATTGATGCAACCTAGATACATGATGCTATATCATACCTCCAAAACTAACTAAAAACTCATCCTCAAGTGAACAAAAGTAGGATTAGGCCTTTTACAAAAAATGGAAAAGCATAAAATTTATTAATTGAAAAAAAACAGACTAATTGACTCTAAGTGTTAGATGGTATAGAATTATAAAATTAGTATCCATGAAAATAAAATTGGACACTCTTATAAAAATTTCAGCAAGATCCCTTGAGTTGTTGAAGATAAGGTGAATTTTCAAATAATGCCAGAAGCTAAAGGCTCCTATGAAGCTGAAGGTCCTTCACTTGGTTTTGGTGCTTATGGTAGTGGAGGTGGTAAAAGCCTAAAAGAATCTAGTAATGCCTTCATCTTCTCTTCCTTGTCATAGGGATCATATGTAGTCCATGTAGCTTCACTGATGTGGGCTATCACAAGTATATTCCATGGGCTTGGCATTATAGGGGATATCTCTTTTACATTGATAAATCATGCTATGAATTGTTTATATTCAATGTTGAACATCTTTATTAATTTTTATAGCTCATGGTAGTCATTCATTCTCCTAGCTAGGTTCTCAATAATAGATCATTGGTCAATGAATTTGCTTCTAAGAGCTTCAAGTTTTGCATTGGATGTCTCCAACTCCTGCTTGGTTTCCTTGTGGTGCTTTAATTCTACCTTGTATAAGACATAGGAACTAACCACCTACTTTTCTAACTTAATCCTTAGCCTCCCTACCATCAACATAGCAAATTTTACATAAAAGAGGTTGGTAAGCTATATGTACTCTATCGTCTCCTCAATTTGCAACTCCTTTAGGTGGATTTCTACATTACTGTATGTGTTTCAATCATCAACAATTGGCTACCACACATCATCTCTTTTGTTGAAGTTACTAGAAGGCCTCATTCATCTTTGCCTTATCTAATTCAATTTCTTTCTCATTAACTTTCTTGAGAAGCCCAACCTAGTCCCTATAATGATTCTTAACCCATTCAAATTTCAAGGCCTCATTTTTCCAAGCAGCTATCTTGATAGCTATTTTCTAGTGAAGGACTCAGACTTCCTCCATTGAAATATTTCTATTTTCTATTGTTAACCTCCTCACATTAAGGTTTACCTTGGCTAGTTACTCTTGCTATCATTGAAAAAATTCAACCATTTGATCCTTTTATTGTTTGACATTACATAGGCAATGGATATCCTTGGTGAGGACCAAGTTCTGCTTATAGACTTGTGATAAATCCCTGTTAGTATTAAACATCATGAATTTTGATAAGGATGTGTCAAAGACTATAATCTCCTTCATATTCTCAACCTCTATGATTCTATGTTGAAGTTCTTGAAAAACTTCAATCGCATGTGAGGTCTAAGTTGAGAATGACGGGGTTAGAGAGATAGGCTCACAACTCCACAACTTTAGCAACCAACCATTGATTTTTGGTAGAGGATGCCTACAGTTGGGCATTAGCAATGAAGAGTTTGTCCTTTATATCTAACAGATCTAACTAGGTTTGTTATTTCATCTAGAAAATCAAATATCTTTAAAAGCAATTGCCCAATTCCCACTAATCTTTCCAACACTTTCTCGTGTTGGGCTACACTCAACTAATCACTTCCTGCTTGTAGGGATGTTTAAATATCCATCATTGCAATAATGTCTAACACAAACATCACAAAAGTGTTTAGGATTTTAGCTATCCTATCGGCCACCACCTCATTCGTTGTCTCTTATCCTCAATGCTACATCACTAAGATAGTCATCCCCTTACTTCCTGCAAGTGCACTAAGAAAGTTATAACATTTTCAGTAATTTTAGGGAGCTTCTATCTAGGGATGGATACTGTTACTTCATAGGCACTAGCATTTATTCTAGTAGGCACCTAATTTTTCTATGTGAAGAATAGTAGGATAATTTTCTTGAGCCAACTAATAATACCTGTAACTTCATTTAGATGGTTTAGTACTAGATAGTAAACTAATATTTCTTCATTACTTGTTGAACCTTGTTGTTATTACAACTACTACTCATGGAGTTTCTAGAGTCTTTCTATAGCTACAAACATCTCTGGCATGGTTTCTCCTATAGGTGGTGGCCATGGTGGCCTCTCCTCTTCTTGCAGCTTTGCTACTGTCTTATCCTTCATCATCTCCTACCAAGATGCAATAGCAGCATGATGCACTACATCATTGGCATAGCATAGTACGCCTCCCCTTTTGTAAAGTTTTCTTATAAGACATGGAAATGGGAGTATCTTTCTTTCTCTTTCATTTCCTTTAAAATGCTTTTCTATCTCTAGATAGATGAGCTATGGAAGACTGAAAGGGAACTTGCCACTTAGAGCAAGGCATGCACTAGCAAAGAAGGTTATTAACTTACTTGGCCTCATCATGAGGTTCAAGTGATAGAACATGATTTTGAAGTAAAAATGTTCTACCTTCTTGAGTGCACCATACTTCTTATGGTCGACCCCATAGTACTACTAAACCCAGATTTTCTTGGCTTCTGGGTCCACATGGATTGATATCTTCAATGATGTTGTTCTAATATTAGGAAAACTAAGGGCCTCTATAACTAAGTAGAAAACAATGATATTCTTGATTTTAACCAATGCATGCCCCTATCAATTGTTCTAGAATAGGTACATCTTCCTCATGTAGTTGTATGCAGACTACCTTAGGCACCAACGCCAAGAAGGGTTTAAAGTTTAGTTCTTGAAGAATTGAACTCTAAGCCTCCTTGATTTGGATCTTCTCTAAGCAAGCCTCTATTAATGTGACCTATAAGTTAGCTCTTAGCCTTGAAGCCTCATCTTGCCTAGATTGGCTAGATTTAGTAGTGGGAATGTATAGAATGGTTACCACTTCAAGCTCCTTCCAAAGAGGTCCCATTACATGGGTTGCTTCGACCTCTTGTTCATGGAGCTATTATTGATATTGTTGGTTCCTTCATTTTTATGGATACTTCTCCCTAAGTTGGAAAAGTTGACCTACTAGTGCTTCCCTCTTTGGTGCCATATGTGATCACAAATGTAACCATGGATTAGAATTTTAGTATTAGTTTCTTTTTTATACCTTTTTTATTAGACTAGGTTATACTTAGGTTCATTTGAAATCTTGTTAGATTCATTATTTTATTCATTAACTACGAATATTTGTTTGCAAGGTTTAACCTAGTTTGGACTAGGATTTTAATATTATTTTAATGGTTAAACCTTAGGGAGTTAGAAAAAATTCCAAAAAATTAAAAAAATTCTAAGAAATTTTCTATCATAAACCAATGGTTTGTGGTCCCTATGACGTAAAGCTTACCTTCGATAGCTAGGGGATTGAAGAACGAAATAAATCGGATGAGCAGTTTGCAAGTTAAGATGCATGGAAGGTTTTTGGGCTTTGAAAAAGGTAAAAAATCCTCTCTCATTTAGAAGAAAATGGTGAAAATTTGCTAAGTATCGCATGTGTTTATACTATTTTTGTCCTACATTTACAATGATGTGTCAACACATCGGGCTACATCAAGGTAGCTATTTTAAGTAATTTTTCCCAATGAAAAACTATGGATTTTGGAAGAGTTTGAGAATGAAATGAAAGCCCAAAGGAATCCTAAAAAAGCCTAGAAGGATGGAAAAACATGAAAGAGAATATGAGATTCACTAGAAAAGGATGATGAGTGGTGAGATACCCCTACACTCAACCATATGAATACGAGTGTTCATGCATGATTCGGTCGAACTTTATAGACAGACTAGTTGTCATATCTAGATAGTTACTCATTGATTGCAATTCGTTGTCTTCCCACATGGACTAGTATTTGCTTTGTCACATATGATTTAGTCCAAAGTGAGGTGTATGATGTGTTTGCTATCACTATGCTACTCCTAGGAACAATGGAAAATAACTTTGTTTTAAGCTAAGAGGGAAAGGGAGAAGAGAATCTAAGCTAGCCTAAGTGCGATGAGCATCCATCCTTAATCATCCATACACATCTTGAACCTCATGTACTATGACTAGGATTACCAAGCGCATGTCCTAGGTATGCTACTAGGATACCAAGTAGTCACACTTAAATGCTCGTGATTAAGTCATACTCATTCCATGTTTAATAATAGGGATAGGAAATGCGGGTAGAGAAATATCAATTAAGAAAGTAATAAATAACAATAATAGTAAGCAATTAAAACTAAGTGAATGCTACAATGATGAAGTAATCTCGATCT
Organism: Gnetum montanum; assembly: GCA_015680685.1. NCBI lineage: Eukaryota > Viridiplantae > Streptophyta > Gnetopsida > Gnetales > Gnetaceae > Gnetum > Gnetum montanum. The sequence continues at coordinate 35,466 of MNCI01010985.1, forward strand.
TTATGGTCGGTCATGTGTGTGTTCAGGTACGTCACACTTGAATAAAGGTTTCATACAATTACAATCATCACACTATGGGCATGCACTGAGGAAAGGGTTGAGAGGAATTGAAACTGACAAAAAGATCCTACTCTAACACTAACTTTTTCTATGACTCTCCCATGCATCCAATTGTGTAGTTATAGGCTTACATAGGAACCATAATATTATGTATCTGATATCGCTAGTGAGGCCATGATATCACGTACCCGATATCGGAGCCTGACAAATCATGGTTCCTCATACCCCCACGACTGAATAATAACTTGTCCTTGAGTCAAACAAAATGAGAACAAGCCCCATTGATTACACAGTGGATAGGTATGGGCTTATTGACTAACTAGGAATTATTCATGCCGTAGCATGGGATTAAACAAAACAAAATTGGGACATAAACACAAAATTACAAAATTTATTGGAACTCATGTGGTTCCCAGTGGTGGTGACTCCTCCATGGGTGTCTTTCCTTTGTCCTGCACTCTAGGCTTCTGAGATTGATATCATTGAAGAAGCACCTGACATTTCTCCTCTTCTATTTGAGGATTATGAGCTATCCATGCTGATGTTCCAATGGTTGATGGTGTAGGCACTTTCAATGGACACGGCAGTTGTGGGAACACTTAATTGGCCTTGACATGCCATGCCATAAATAGTTGTTGTTCCTCTTCATAGGCTTGGGCCCTAACCTCTTCACCTTTTTATTGGCTAGATTGTGCAGTGATAGGAGTTTCCTTATGGATGTTGAATGATTGTGTCTCCTACTCTACATGTTCTGCATGAGGTCCTTAGCCTCTGCCACTCCCTGGGCGTTCAGTTGCACCTTGATAAGGTCCTCCTTGTTGTCATCTTTTAGGGGCCATCTATAATCACACAAAGACCAATTGTTAGTAAGGTTATGAATAGAAGTTCAATTATTTCATACTTTACTCATTACCTTTAATAAATGTTGAATTCTTTGGTTAGTGTGATTTTAGAGTTAGAAATGTTTTTCAAGGAAGTTGCCCTAAAAGTTGAATGTCGGACCTGATTTGTTTAGCTGACACATAAAAGGACATGTAATGGTTTTGAGAAATGTTTGATAAAATGATGACAAAGGAAAGAATACATTTGGCAATGAAGTATTCAGAGGGTATAAAATGATGTGGTGGTGTGCAACAAGTAAAAATTACAAAAGTCACGCAAGTGGGTTCTCCCCAAAGTAGGTTCCAACCTATAATGCCCTTGCATAACCACACCTTACAATGTTTATAGGTACTAAAAGAGTTAAATGTAATCCACACTAGTTCCATAAAACACACACATGTAGATACCACTGTGATGAGGTATGAATTCAATGCTACACAAGACACGGGTCACAAATACATGAACAACAAGATGAGGCAAATTGTAGAAGGGATTGCAGAGATTGGGACATGAGGTAATTGACCCAGGGTACAATGAATCTTGAGTGTAGGATGTGATTATTATGTCATTAGCTTGTTGCTCCAAAATCAAGACCAAGTCCATTCCTCTGATCAGTGACATTGCATTGTTTCATCCCATGATGGACAACCATAAGAGTACCATGACAACAAGTTGTGCGATCACGTAGTGTTTTGTTCAAGGGAGGAGTGATTTGGAATTGCTTTGTGACATTTTTTGTTTTGATCTCTCTTTTTTTTTCTTTTTCTTTTTTTGATGCATAATCTAGAGAAGTTGCCTACCTTCAAGCATGGATGCATGTCTTTCTAGTGGGACCCCCTAGAATAGAATTTTTTTTATTAAGTACCTTTATTACTCTTACTCCCATTTTTTTGTTA